>OZ023264.1:112567140-112852140 GCA_964006375.1 Tillus elongatus
CCACGTGCCAAGTTTCATCAAAATGGATTGATAATTTTTTGAAATCGAAATAATTGTACATTATAACATTTTGACGAATAAGGTAACAACTTTGAGCCTCGGTGGTTCAGTGATAAGCACGTGTGCCTCTGAATCAAAGGGTACCGGGTTCGATTCCCAGGGTTACCCTTTCACTTTTTCAATAGATACTGTACAATTAACATCAGGTTGTGGCATTGAATTTGAGCAAGCCGGATGCCTGCACGTTCGCCCTTCGGAGAGCGTCGGTCCCGTGTCCATGCGATGCTGGGCACGTTAAAGATCCCTACCCTCCTTACAGAAACGATGCTGGGCACGTTAAAGATCCCTACCCTCCTTACAGAAAGGCAGGGGTTTGGCAACATTTCCAGGATAGTGAGGTGAAACTGCTACCTGGAGTCGGTGGTTAGCCATAGTCGCGGAAATAGGCCGACGTTAAAAAAAGGTAACAACTTGTCCAAATCACATCTACTATAGGTTTATCCAAAGTAGGTGGTATAATTGACACTTGTAAACATGGTCAATTCGCTTCATTAATATATCTGTATGTCCTTAACTCTACCCAATGCATTTATTTCTCAAACTCAAACTAAGTTATTAACACTTTCTGCACTCAATCAATCTTTTTTATGTTCTTCATTTTCGAAAATATATGTACTACCAATTCTGAGGAAATTTTCAAACATTGTTTAACATATATAAATGTCAATAATATATATCCAGTGAGTCCGCATAGAATGGAACAAATTCCATATAATCCTAACGGGGCAAAAAAAAAATCTCTGAGACATATGTAGAACATAAGTTTAAACGTGCACATCGAAAATTTTTTGTAACGTCATCTCTTTCGCAGATATGGCGTTATTGTCATTTTTTTTTTCAAATGGTAACCCCTACTTTTGTCGGTACAATTGGAAAGAGCGGCTTTTTTGAATACAGATCATTGAATTCACGATATGTTACATACGGATGTTTTTGAGGAGACTGGTAGTGGGTGACCGATTTGTGATCCCGGATCTGGTGTTTGCAGACAACTTTTTTTTAGTGAATTTTTGTGAGAAATATTTTTAGGCAAATTTTAGTGATTTTTTCTGAAAATGTTTTTTTCGCATTTTTATGGCGATTTGGAATAAACAAATATTTTTAATGAGTTATTCTGAATTGTTATTTTTTATGAAGCTAAAAACTTCACATTTGGTGTGTACCTACTAGTCTCTACATAAGCAACTTGTGTGTAGAATTTTAGTTAACATTTTTTTATTTTCGACAATACAACAATTTTCCGGAAGATGTAAAAAAAATCCTAGAAAAACTGGTTCTAATGGGCTGGCAAAGAAACTTACTTAGCAGAAGTCAGAATCACCTCAAAACAACGGAAATAATATAACAGTGAGTTATTATTCAACATCGGTTTTTTTAAAGATTGAACGTGGACACTGTGGCTGGAAACTGAAACAAAAAGCAGAATCACCCCAAAAGACCACAAAAATAATAACGAAGAGTTATGCGCTAGATACGTATTTCGACAACGAAGTTGTCTTCATTAGTAGTTGTCGCTAAACTACTAGCGACAGTTACTGATGTTATTTTTGTGGTCTTTTATGGTGATTCTAACCCCAAAAGATCACAGAATTGATAACAAAGAGTTATGCGCTAGATACGTATTTCGACAACGAAGTTGTCTTCATTAGTAGCTGTCGCTAAACTACTGTCGCTAAACTAGTTTAGCGACAACTACTAATGAAGACAACTTCGTTGTCGAATGTCGAAATACGTAGATATCTAGCGCGTAACTTATTTTTGTGGTCTTTTGGGGTGATTCTGACCCCAAAAAGACCACAAAAATAATAACAAAGAGTTATGGGCTAGATACGTATTTCGAGACCGAAGTTGTCTTCATCAGTAGCTGTCGTTAAACTACCGTCGCTAAATTAATTTTAACTTAGCGACAACTACTGATGAAGAGAACTTCGTTGTCGAAAGACGCATCTAGCGCATAACTTTTTGTTATTATTTTTGTGGTCATTTGGAGTGATTTTGCTTTTTGTATCGGTTTTTTTAATTAACTATAAGCTATTTACCTGCCAAATTTATACATTTCGGTAATCACTTGGATAAGTTCATTAGCCGACCCAGTCAAAGCGGTTTTCTGACAAACAAGTTTTTCTCAAAACAAATTTGTATTTCCGACAAAAGTTACTTTGTTATTTTTCGTAATTTGGATTATTTCTTTAAAAAATCGCTACCATAAGGCACTTGCTGCGCCATTTTTTAATGTTGTCATTTAGATAATCCAATGATCTTTCTAAAAAGCGAAGAAAATTGCGGGTTTTTATATATAAAAGAAAATCCCTTGACATCATCATTTTAGAACAATTAAATAACGGAAAATGATTTAGCAGAATATTATGCATTTTTTTTAATAAAATTAATCCGTTTGAGGATTTTTCCAAACAACTATATTTCTTTTAATTTAATTTTAATTGTTTTACATTTTAACGCTCACATTATATAAATTTGATAATAACTATACACCTGGATAATAAAAATCACACATTTGCCAGAAATAGACACTCGTGTTTTTACTGAATAAGATTTATTATTTCGGTTTATTGGCCTGACTACTCATATTTTCCTAAACCGATATTATTATGTGGCCGTTTGTCTTTACATATGCAGACACTTCTAATATTCACGCTCTTGTAAGAAACAATAAATAAAAACCCGAGTAGCCCTATCTCCATACCTGCTCTAGACGCGCTCAAGGTTAGAATGACGTAATACACAAGTCGAAATGAGCGAGCGAGGTTTGTCAATAGTTATTCGCCTATATCAGTATAATAGCGTGCAGCATACAAATACTGAGATATCGCAACGCAGCAACCTTAGTTAACATTATTTGTAGGGGGCGCCACCACACAGACACAATTTAGATGCCACAAATATGACTGTGTGAACACACATCAAAGACAAGTATTATGGCAACATACACACGACTGAATTTATTCTGAAGTAATTGGCATTAACGTCACGTTTGGCCTCTTGGAAGAGACAGAGTATTGTGTGAAGTAAAAAAATTTGAAAATCGAACACAAAACTCTATCTGGTCGACATTTGTAGCCAATTTCCTTATGGCATCGTGTGTATGGTGCCGTAATTCTGGACGGTGCCAGACCACAGCTTTATGCACACACAAAGTGCCATAAGGATATTGAAACACACACACACACACACACACACACACACACACACACACACACACACACACACACACACACACACACACACACACACACACACACACACACACACACACACACACACACACACACACACACACACACACACACACACACACACACACACACACACACACACACACACACACACACACACACACACACACACACACACACACACACACACACACACACACACACACACACACACACACACACACACACACACACACACACACACACACACACACACACACACACACACACACACACACACACACACACACACACACACACACACACACACACACACACACACACACACACACACACACACACACACACACACACACACACACACACACACACACACACACACACACACACACACACACACACACACACACACACACACACACACACACACACACACACACACACACACACACACACACACACACACACACACACACACACACACACACACACACACACACACACACACACACACACACACACACACACACACACACACACACACACACACACACACACACACACACACACACACACACACACACACACACACACACACACACACACACACACACACACACACACACACACACACACACACACACACACACACACACACACACACACACACACACACACACACACACACACACACACACACACACACACACACACACACACACACACACACACACACACACACACACACACACACACACACACACACACACACACACACACACACACACACACACACACACACACACACACACACACACACACACACACACACACACACACACACACACACACACACACACACACACACACACACACACACACACACACACACACACACACACACACACACACACACACACACACACACACACACACACACACACACACACACACACACACACACACACACACACACACACACACACACACACACACACACACACACACACACACACACACACACACACACACACACACACACACACACACACACACACACACACACACACACACACACACACACACACACACACACACACACACACACACACACACACACACACACACACACACACACACACACACACACACACACACACACACACACACACACACACACACACACACACACACACACACACACACACACACACACACACACACACACACACACACACACACACACACACACACACACACACACACACACACACACACACACACACACACACACACACACACACACACACACACACACACACACACACACACACACACACACACACACACACACACACACACACACACACACACACACACACACACACACACACACACACACACACACACACACACACACACACACACACACACACACACACACACACACACACACACACACACACACACACACACACACACACACACACACACACACACACACACACACACACACACACACACACACACACACACACACACACACACACACACACACACACACACACACACACACACACACACACACACACACACACACACACACACACACACACACACACACACACACACACACACACACACACACACACACACACACACACACACACACACACACACACACACACACACACACACACACACACACACACACACACACACACACACACACACACACACACACACACACACACACACACACACACACACACACACACACACACACACACACACACACACACACACACACACACACACACACACACACACACACACACACACACACACACACACACACACACACACACACACACACACACACACACACACACACACACACACACACACACACACACACCATTACACGCCTTGTAATATTTGTGGCATATCATGAATAAGCCTCAGTTGTGGCACTTTCGTTTAAATGTATGCCATGGGCAGCGCCATCTGATGCAGATTACGTAAATGTTGGTAATTTTCTTTTACCCTCCGTAGGAAGAAATCTACAACCAGTTTTCAATTGTGACATCTGTGCCACATTAATTACAAGACATGAACTGTGTAAATGAGACGTCACAATTATTTGATAACATGAATTTTGTGTAACTAGGTAGTCACAATTATTAGGTTACAAGCTTTTGTGTAAAAGCGCTGTTGTCAAATTTACTTTCATTGGTCCCTGCGTATTATATGCTTAGGTGAGGATTGATTTCACTTTATTATTTAATTATTGACTGTAATTTTAACAATAAATATTAATTGTAATAATAATGAACAATTACATTTACGTGATTTTTAAAGCACATGCGTAAAATATTAAAAATTGAATTGATGTTTCGTTTCAATGAATACTTTTACGAGGCTGCTTATTTATTTAATTTCCTAAATGAAAAAGGATTTTAAGCAATTAAGCAACATGTAATTTATTTATTGTTTTGTAACGTCCAAATAATTTTTCGTCGAAACTGTTGTTACTTTAGTTTAAAAAAAAATTAACAATAATGCATTTTTTTTTTAACTGAGGGCGGAACCTATTTTTTTAACGTAATGAAACGCTTATCAAGTTTCTAGCTCGATAGATTAATTATTCTATCTAATTAGCTGCATTGCGTAGTTGGTAAGGTAACAGCTATTACTGTGAAACTAAATTAATGTTGACACGTATTTGACACATATTTATGCCTTAATTTTGACTCGACTACTAATAAATAAGTGACAAAGAACGTTTTGAAGCAAATGATTAAAATTACCTAATCACGGTGGTTGCTATGTGGCAAACAACAGCAGATTGAGTAAGTGTTCCAAATTGAATAAAAAGTCCTAGTGCAGCAGGTTCGTTACGATAGCGAATTTTTATAACAACCGTGCATCTTAAAAATTGAAATTAAGGTAAATAAAATTTTAAAAGTCCAATCGCAGCAAGTGTGTTATGATAGCGAGTTTTCATAAAAATGGATTAAAATTTATTAACCTAAAAAATGGTTATGTAATACTCTTTATAGATGAGACAACATACGTATGTACCAAATATTATATCAACATATCCTCGTTGTTTTAGAAGAAATACACAAGTATGTAGTTAATTAAATTTGAATAATTATAACACTATCTGAATGATGAACAATATAGAAACAAAAGTATCATGTTTGTAAAACATTATTTGTCTACATGATAAGTGTAATATAATATTAATTTCTAAAAGTCAAATATTATTTGTTTGGTGGAAGGCTTATATGGAGATTACACAGCCTTTTTATGCAATTTTTGACAGGTTGGACACATTTTGCAGTCAATCTTTTTTTATTTAGATTCGGTTTTTTTGTTTGCTGGATACATACATATATATATATATATATATATATATATATATATATATATATATATATATATATATATATATATATATATATATATATATTTATCTGACAAAGCTTTCCAAACGGAGCTGTTTCAATAAGAACGTATATTTGTTTGTGGTTTCAAGTGAATTGTTTAATTTTAGTGCAAATTTATACAAAACATTGATTCTTGGCCGTTTTACGATAGCTGAGATATCTCTAAAAATTTGACAACCAGAGATAACATAAAGTAGCCTATTTACTTATAATAACCCATTTGTTGCATTTCTGGTAAAAAAAAATATTTTTGTTTTAGAACTTTTTTAGCATATTAGCCCTAAAGAAAAAATATTAACAGATTTGGATGAAACTTCGCACGCGTCTTCTTTTTGTTACAGAACGGCTTTGATGAGTTCGTTAGCCAGCCAAATCTAACTAGTTTTTCAACAACAACAAAATTACAGCTCTGATGAAATTTGGTACACGTTCTGATAAGACATTTAACTATATACCAAAATTAAAGTTTCTAGGTTAATAGCAAATTGAGTTATTAAAATTTGAAGCGTTTAATGAAAACTCACTACCATGGCGCACTTACTGCATGATCTTTTACCTGATTTGTAATGAAAAAAAAAATTGAAGTCGGAAAGCCACAACTGCGCTAAAAATAGCGAATTTCTATAAGTTTGACCTTACCTTCTAAGAATATCATTTTTGATCATCATGTTTGAACGTACTATTTATCTTAAATTTAGTGTGCGGATAATGGATAACCTTCCAATGTTTCCCTTTCTCTGCACACACATATGTGAAATTCAAGTAGCTGATTTTATAAACAATTCACTACAAGGCATCTCAATGTTTCCTACCAGTTTAATGTCATTCATGACACATTCTGTCGACTACAAACACCAATGTAAACAATTAAATTATTTAATAAAAACATCTTTTCTTTCTCATATAAACTTTATATCTCACGGTAATGTCCTTTTCTAATAAGGAATATATTTAGAGATATTTTCTAAATTCTGTTGCATTTAATTCCAGAAAGTTGGATTACAATAATTCTACACAACTGAATTTTGGAACATTGCATCTTTAGTTCAATGGCAATATGAGAGTTAACTTTCGTGAAAATAAATTGACGAGTTTCGGATATAGCATTTTCAAAAAATCGGAAGTCTGTACGTGGCGTAGAAGCATCACAAACCATGATTACATAATGTAAAATTAACATTAACTGAGAAAGTTAAATGTCTGCACGTTCCGCCTTTCGGAGTGGCCGTAAAACCGCCGTTCCTCCTCCCAAAAAAATTAAGTCTGAAACTGACCGCGGATATTGGTTCTAGTTTACTCAAAATTGGTTGATAAAGTTACCTTTTGGGTACATATTTGCATTAACTTTTTCGGGCCTTAGTCCATGCTTATAACGAAAAAAAAAAATAAACAAATACGAGATTTCTCTATTAGCGAGATCTGGGAAAATTCGCTGTACACACATCATAGGTTTAGTCGTGGCTTAAGCCCTTAAAATATCTAAACCTCAGTCATGTTTTCACCGCTTGTTCCGAGATTTCGTAAATAGAGAAAGCTTGACATTTACTTTAACTGTTTATCAATTAGGATAGCCCGAGCGGTCTACATTCTTTGAAAAACATTAAAATGCTGAAGAGGCTTCTGTTTAAGTAAGACAGCATTCTTTAAATATTAATATTTACAACTTACAGTTACTGTTAAAATTTCCATATTACATATTTATTATTCGCTTATTCATTTTGAAAATAAACAATATAGTAATAAAACTAGTACATTTACATTTACTCAATATTTTATGTAATAATTACTTTAAAAAAACAATTAAGTGAATTCACAACTTTATTTCATCTTAATTTTTTATACAAATGTTAGTTTATTTTAGTCTTTTTATTTTGTCCAAATGGTTCTTGACGTAAAATTTAACGTCAGTCCAACTCCTTGCTGACAAGACAGTATGGTCGTTAATACACTTTTCACAGTCCGCTTTCCCCGGTACCACCCTTCTTATTATCGAATTTCTGAAACACTTCAAGACAGCTTCCTTCTCTTCGGGAGACCATGGACGTCGGCGACTTTGTTTGTTTATATAAGCAGATGTGGATGGTACATTTTCTGAAACAATACTGATTGATTACTGACAAACATAAGTAAATACATTTATATTTACACTGTTACAATGTTTACAATGCAAACTTGTTAAATGCAAAATGATGACGTGTTACTTCGCTGACGCAAAAAAAAGTAAATATTACCAAACTGTAAACAAAACTATATCTGTGTTTTGGGGCTATAATATTCCGTTAAACACCTTAAATATCCCAGTATAATAAAGCTAGACCCAACAGTAGAATTTTTGTTCATAAATGTAGCTTTCAATAAAAAAGAAAGCAAAAGGAAACATTGTTAAATTAATATCTGCAATCACAAAAAGCCAACATAAGTGCCTCAAAAAATCAGTCAAATTTTAACAAACTTCAATTTTGGTAAATGTTAAAGCTTCTATAAGTCAACATATTATGTACCTCTTATTAAAATACCCTTTAGTGAATTTTCTTTAAAAAATTCACTAATGAGCAGATCCGTGTTTATATATATATATATATATATATATATATATATATATATATATATATATATATATATATATATATATATATATATATATATATATATATATATATATATATATATATATATATATCACACCGATAACTCAAAAAATAATGATCCGATTTTGATTAAATTTGGCGAATACCTTCATTTTGCAAATGGCTTGGATAAGTTCCTTAGCCAGGAAAATCGGTCCAGGTTTTCCCGGAAAATTTTGTGTTTTCTTTCGAAAAAAAATTTTTATCTCCGGAATTAACAAAGTAAGGACAATTACGTACGCGGGTTTACATCCTTATAGGTAAGTTACCTACCAATTAAAAACATTTTTATGAAAATTCACTACCATAACGCACTTGCTGCGTCCAGACTTTTATTTTGCTTTCAGATACAAAATTGATTTGAAAAAAACTCATGCATACATTGAATTAACGAACCCATCCAAACTAGTTACAAAAGAAAGACACTTGCCAACTTTGATCAAAATGAGTTGATTATCTTTTTACCGCTAGATATGTATATGTATGTATGTATCTACATACATACATACATACATATAGTATATATATATATATATATATATATATATATATATATATATATATATATATATATATATATATATATATATATATATATATATATATGATAACGCAAAAATAAAACATATCTAAAAATTGTAACTTATAGCAAATTATTTTTATAAAAATTCGCTAATAAAGAGCTTGTTTACTAAAGTGTCAGTGCGAAAACTAGTTTTACACCAAAAATAATTAGTGATGACAATAAAAAAATACTCTTGGTCCACTGATGGTTATGTTTTTGTTGGCGTATGACAATGGTGCAAAAAATTACAAGTGGTTATTGTACATGTTTGTAGAAAACAGCACTGTGGAACTTTAAAATAGTATAAATACTAGAGGAATCAATATCATTTTTATGATATCTCGTTATAATTTACCTTTTTGTTGCACATTCTCATTTTCTATAAAAGCTTCCATTTTTTCATTGTCATCCTCTTCCTCTTCAATTTCACTTTCCTCTTCTACTATTGGCATATCTGAAAGAAACCAAAGTGCAAACACCTTTACTTGATATAGAAGCGAGAATAGATTACCTTCAAAATTGATTTCTTCCAATCTTTTTCCTGCAAATTCATTTACTTTCCCCGTATCTACGGCGATTAGTAAACGGCTAACTTTGCTTAGCTCAACAGCACTTTCGTGTAGCCTGTAAAACTCACGGTGTGTCCTGATGTCATGCCCAAGATGCCTAGCAAGCCAATCGTAGTCGGTTTCTGATAAGTTGAATACCTGGCAGACCGTTGCTATGTATTTTCTCAATTTCGTACTGGTAATATTTTCTGCATTTTCTAAGAAAGCTTCAGAGCACGTTCTTTTAAGACAATCATGTCCTCTCATGTTTGCAATTGAATTTCCAGTACGAGCAAACACAAAAGGATTTTCTTTTAAAATACCAACCTCACCTCTTGTCTGATTAAGGTTGTCAATTGACATTTTTGTATCTTCAGTCAACAGTACAGGCACTTTTCTGCCGCGTTTACCGACAATTTCAACTATAGTGAGTCTATTTGCCAACTTCTTCTCGAAGTCAGAAAGTGAATCCTTGAGTTCATCGGTACACTGTTCAGACCATTTGGGCCTGGACTTATAGTCACAAAGTGTCATACGAGATGCTTCCCCAGATCTCCTCTTATTAAAAACAATTACTTTACTAAGTGTCACACAAGCTAGCAGTGACCACTGCTTAATTGAAGGACTGCTTAAAAGATATTCTCGCAGTTTAACCATTTCATCGTCCATATGCTGGCTAAGTTTAAGCAGGTCGCTTGTCAGAGGTAACAGCTGAGTTGCACTGAACTTTCTTGTATACAATGTTGCTAATGCGTTAGATGATATTCTGGTACACCACTCGGCTTTCATTAATGTTAAAAAACCCTTTAAGATTTTGTATTTTGACAGATTACCTGATCTCAAACAGCTTCCTTGGTTTATGACAGCACATTTTTTTAAAGCATATCCAATTTTTAAAGCTAGCGAAGGTGTCTTAAATTCAGGCCTGCGAACTAAATTCTGGTGTGTCACACATAAAGATTTTGTAGCATGAATTATTGAGTCAAATTTTTCTGGTACAAGAAAATCTGATAAACTTCCTTTGCTCTTGTCAATTTCATGTAATTTTAAAGTAAATCGAGCTAACTGTCTCATAGTTTGCCTGATCAGTTCGCATTGGGTTATTCCATACTTTTCAAACTGCATAGCGCCAAATCTTAGTATTAGTATATCATTCCGGCAATATTTTCCAATTTCATCCTCCCGCAATTTGGATGACACGTGTGCAATAAAATCTGCCGATAATTGTGTACCATAAGCACTGTTCAATAGAGCATCACTTTCAGCAATAATATGTCTATCATTCCCATCACTATCTCTGCTTTTTTTAACAGTGCAATGTTTTTTAACATGATACCATAGATGTTTCTTTAACATAAACCCCAAGCAATGCGGACAAGGTCCATAGTCATTCTGGGTAACAAATGTTGCTTCTTATTCGGTTGGCCGTCGAGCCAATATTAATTCACCTCGTTTGGCAGAAATTACATCTGTGTTGTGATAAAAATCACCCACTCGAATAAGGACACCAAAACCATCTCTCCTTTCTTTAGATTTTTTTGGCATTGCCAGTAATTTTGCAACATCCATTTCCTTTGCATGAGTTACTTCCAAATGTCTGGCGGAGTTCTGGACAGTCTTTTGACAGAAATAACAAGCATGACTTTTATTTCTAATTCTTTTTCCATTATTTTTTGTTGCCGCCAAAATGTTGACATGGTTGTCGCTTTTATGAATGCTTGAGGAATTGTCAGAGCCCTGTACGAAAGTTGACATTTCATAATTCTCAGACGTTGAACTGGGAACTTCAGAACCAGAGCAATGTATTTCCTCACTGCACTTAAATATTTGACGACTTCGTTTCTTCGATGGTACACTTGAAACTTTATATATTTTTTGGCTACTTTTTAGTATTTCCTTTTGTTTTCTTTTTGTTGACTTTGTAGGTGATTTAACAATTTCTTCATCAGTTGTAGCGTCAGTATCCGATGGAACGTAATCACTTCCGCTTGTGTTATTTTCTCTCGTAGATTCTAAAAGTTCAGGTATATCATGTGATTCATTTTCATCCTGGACAAAAGTACTCGATTCGGAAGAATTCCGGAATATGTTCGAAAATGTGGTAACTGGACTGGCAGCTACAGCATGATTATTAATGTAAGTATGTAGGATTTTGTCTTTAGAAGGTCTAACTGATGTAAAAGCTGAAAATTAAAAACACAAAAATAAGATAGTATATACATATGAAAAGATTGTCAAAACCGCAGGTGCGTGTCCAGACTTTTTTTTTACTGTTACAGACCTTAATAATTTAATAGATTGTTTTGTACGCTGGCTACTATTAAACAAGTTTTTGTTAAAAACCCTCACATTTCTAAAAAAATGAGTAGGAATGACTTTATAACAAAAAACTCCAAAGACAGCAAGTGCGTTTTATATATATATATATATATATATATATATATATATATATATATATATATATATAATATATATATTTATATATATATATATATATATATATATATATATATATATATATATATATATATATAGATCGTATATTAATTTGGGACCAACTACTCGTATAATTCCAAAATGGCACATTCCGATGAAAATAGAAAAGATATTAAAATTAAAAAATGTATTTTTCCTAAAACACATTTGTTCTCTCAAGAAGTCATGATTTCTATATTAGCGTGTTTTTTTTAAAATAAAGACTCATTGAAAGTACCAAATTCGTATTCAAAAACTGAATAATGGGCGTTTATATTTATCTTGACAAGAGGGAATATTTTCAAAAATTGTTATTATTTTAAAGACCAAGCTAAACAGGATTACTGTGTATTTTAAGTTAGGTAGGTTAGAGTAAAAATAGAACATCCTATATACAAAAACAATTTAAATAAATAACACTCTTCTTCCCGGAAGCTGTGCAACAGGTTACATAAAAAAATACAACAGACACCTAACACTTACTAGCAGAAACTGACATCACCGATAAACGAACCTGAGTACACCTACAGCAGCCAAACAAACGTTCAACTACAACACAGCCATCTGTTCCGGGTATTTCCAAAAATTACAATTTTTTTATATGCATTCAAAAACATAAAAGAATCCTGTTTATTTAGCCTACTACCCATTAGGTGATCTACCAGGTTTTTAAATAACAAAACTCTTGTTCTTTGAGAACTTTAGTGTATAATTACCCCTACTTCCATCTCAATTAATTAGCCCAAAGTTTGGAAATATACAAGCTTGGTAATTTGTGGAAAGCTCATGATTGACAATAAAAGTTATTCGACTGGACCGCCTTCGTAAGCCACTTAGTGTAGATTATGTACAATATACCTGTAGTAATTGCAACATCATTGTTTTCACTGATGTGTGGTTTTATATATTTTTCCGTAACAATTGGTGAATGTAAAGATCTCTTTGGCCAAAGGAAATTTGGATTTGCAAAACACTCGTTATTACTCGTGGATGAGACTATATTTTCTTCATTTTCTTCAGAGTGTTTATTCCTCTGTGGTTTACCTGAAAATTAGAGAGAACACAAAAAATTACAATTATCTAAAAATAAGTATAGGCTAGCCGATTAAGGCCTACCTTCTCACAAATTATCAGAAGAGATGCAGCTTTGCAACAGAACACTATGAAATGAAAAATTTGATACCTTTCATTCCCGAAATAGCTTTTTCTCTGAGTTCTGGATCCAAACCTTTGGTGGTCTCATATTTGGGTAGATTTAGCATTTGTAAAATCTTTGCTGACCGTGACAATCTTTCCATGGTTAGAATATGATGAAATTTGTAAGAATATCTGGTGCTATATAACTGAAACCTGACAGATAAGATACTTTAGAATTTTTAGAGTTTAGTTCTAAGTATTTAACTTAATTGTTCTATTATACATTATTTTCTTGCAACCTAACTATTGTAGAAATATTTTATTGTAATGCCTATTTGTTTCCCGAGAATCCATCCTGTGCCTTTTGCATTGCCGGGTGGCGCCTAGCAACTGTGTCACAAGTGTGCCTTTTCGTAAATTTTCATAAGCGCCAATTTTGCATGTGTAAGTATTGATGTATGTAATATTATATATATATATATATATATATATATATATATATATATATATATATATATATATATATATATATATATATATATATATCACACTGACAATTAAAAAAAATTATGGCCCGATTTTAATGAAATTTGACAAGTACTTCCCTTTTGTAAATGGCTTGCTTGGATAAATTCATTAAGACAGAAAAATCGGACTAGTGTCTATTTGGTTTGCTTTCAGAAAGTTGATGTATTTCCAAAAATAAGAAAGCTATAGCAAACAAATTTGGTACGCAGGTGCAGTCTATAAAAAACTAAACTATAGATACACCAGAATTTATATCTGAAGTTAAATCAAGAAAATTTATAGAAATTTCAAGAAAAATAAATTTGAAGAAACCAAAATGCCTTGTATGGTTAGCAAAATCTGCTGCATATTACAAACATTAAGTTTTATTGGCGCAAAAAAAATCAAGATATATCAGAAAGTAACTTAGAAAACTTTATAGTTTTCCTTTTAAAACGTAAAGTCACAATTTGAAACTACAAAGTTGGCCATTTTTAGACAAGGGTGATGAAAGGAATGCGGGGTATGTACAAAAATGCCGTAAGAAGTGTGTTTAACAAAGCCTTAAGTGTTTCTTGCGCTATATTTGTGACACCATTGTGTGTGCCTCATCCTGAACTCTGGAGCCTTCAAAAATTGTGACTTCTTACACTCTGCAGCACAATTTTAAATCTGTTTTTCTCAGTCAATATTCGCCTCAGGACGTCAAGCCTTGGCAATCTTCTATACTCTATGGTGTATTTGCTGTTGCCATCCTACTCATCATGAAACTTTGCATGGAAGAAATAATATCGTAGATTGTAAAAATTTGTGTGAAAGGCGTCATAATTGAGGTTCATTCCGGTTCACACACTTTAAGATTTGTGGCATCTCAAAACCATCCTTGTGAGTTAAAAATATTTCCATGAAACTTCGCTACCATAACGCACCTGCTGCGTCCAGACTTTTTATTTTCAGTTGACACTGATATTGTCATATAATGTTTGAGCTAATATAAGGTAGTGTTACAAACCGATAACAGATAACAGTAGCACCTACCAGTTAACCATTTTTCTCTAACATTTAAGTTCAGACCACTCTCTTATGTTTAAGTTTACGAAGCGCGTGGCACACTCGCCTTACGGTCACCTGTACTAGCCAATAGTAAACTTTAATATCCGTTTTCAAGATCGATATAGTTTTACAGAAATCTTACAACTAACAACTAAGATGCACGCAGAACCATAATAGAACACTAAGGTCGCAGCAGAGGGAGTGTAATGACCCACTAACTATATAACCTAACATAAGCAAATCAAAGTAAATAAAATAAAAAGTCTGGACGCAGCAAGTGCGTTATGGCAGTAAATTTTTCTACAAATGTTTTTAATAGCAAATATGTATCTTTTTAATGAAATCATGCATCATATTTGGTACCAGTATACCCTATTATAGTAAAAATAATGTACCATATTTTATCAAAATAATTTTATTGTTTGAAAAAGTATAAAAACTTTGCGTAAATAAACTTTAAATGATCCCGAAAAAACTTGTCCGATTTTCCTGGCCAACATACTTCTTCAAGCTATTTACCCACCTACCGAGATATAATTATTCACAAAAAGTTTTGCGACAAAATTTCATGAAATTTGAAAAAATTGTTTTCACGAAAATCCATAAACAATTTTGTTCTCCATTTTTCCAATAGCAAATATGTCTTTTTTTAATGAAAGCAGGCATCAAATTTGTTAAACAGTATAACCTATACCTAATATAGTAGATACAATGTACCATATTTTATCACAATATACTTAAAATATTCCCGAAAAAACTGGTTTCCTGGCCAACGAAACTTAACTTAATAGTAATCTGAGCTATTGAAATTAGAAGCATTTAATGAATATTCGCTACCATAACGCAATTGCTGTATCATGAATTTCTTTTCTTACAAACATTTATTATATTTCGAGGGAAAATGCAGAAATGCGATAATATAAGGCGTGTTCGATTTAAAAAAAAAAGACAATTTGTGCCACCAACGAGTTACAGGCCAGGCTCTGATTGTAAAAATAAATTTAAAAGATGCAGCACAAGACACCCTATAATTAACATATACAAGTTTTCTTGTATCTTGTATAATAACGGATATATTGAGCTTTACCGTAAAAATGCGACATCCTGTATATATGAAAATATATAAAAACCGAAACTTACCCCGGATATGGGGTCGCCTCAATGGCGAATTTTTTTACGGAGATTCGCTAAAAATTATAGACCATTAAACGATTAATTCTGTAACTCAAACTACTGCCACAGCATTATAGAAATATATATATATATATATATATATATATATATATATATATATATATATATATATATATATATATATATATAGAAACTGACCCCGGAGGACCTAGTTCGCGCTCATTAAAATTTTTTTTTCAAAAGTCGCAATCTCTTCCTTAGTGAATTTTTGTAAAGAAAATTTACTAAAAATGAACAGTTTCCGAGATTTAATTTTTTTTTCGAAAATCATTATTATGTTTGAAATTTTCTACAGTTAATACCAGAGAGCAATACTGTATTGTTAATTGGATAAACGTTCGATGACGTCTACAGAGTGCTCAGTATAGACCGACCAATTTAGACAAATTCAATCCCAATAACATTGTTATTTTAGACAGAACATCTTATATTTTATCATTTTATTCGATGCAGATTTTAATTCCCTTTCGACTAGTATAAGCACACCCGTACTTAAAATCCACCGTTTTGGATTTATTTGAATTTGACCATATGGCCTTGAATTAATCTCTAAATTAGACGTCTTTTTAGTTAGCAAGCTCTGATGTACTAATTTTTGATTATTATTCATTGTCAATAGTCTAATGGTAGTTGCTAAACCGAAATAAACCACATTTAAAAAGTCTGTACGCAGCAAGTGCATTATGGCAGTGAATTTTCATAGAAATGATCTGGCACAAAATATGTTTTACAACTTTTTTCCTGTAACATAGAAATCTAAATTTTGGTATATAGTTTCGTTTTAACGTAGTAAACTTGTATACCAAATTTAATTACCATAGCTTTTTTATGTTTGGAGATAAGATTTTTTTTCCGAAAGAAAACCCAAAATTTTCCCGGAAAACCTGGTACGATTTTACTGAATAACGAACTTATCCAAGGTAGATGACATATTTTATCAAAATCGGTCCATTATTTTTTTTTAGTTATCGGTGTGATACACACACACACATATGTATATATATATATATATATATATATATATATATATATATATATATATATATATATATATATATATATATATATATATATATATATATATATATATATAAACATATAAAAATTGAAACTGACCCCGGATATTGGTTCTAGGGGTACTAGTTCGCGCTGATTTGCAAACATTTTTTCAAAATTCAAAAGTCGGGATCTCCCCAGTGTGAATTTTTTCACTAAAAATAAATAGAACTTGATCTAACAAATGTGCAAAAATTCTTCTATTGTCTCTTATGCAAAGAAGATCCTAAACTTTGTCTGTCAGCAGTCGTTTTATCTAAAACTGTTGGGGAGGTTGTCTGCAAATTCACCGAAAAAAGAATACATCTAAAACAATACCTCCCCCTTTTTCAGATTTGTATCTGGCAACCCTAAATCTACTTCGATAAACAAGTAAAATTTAAATTTTAAGCTTTGAGCATAGTATTTTTTTATTAGTTTGCTAAAAATGGGTATGTCTCAGAAAAAAAAATGAGTTAAAATATTTACAGGGGTCATAAACTAATTGTGTACCTATGAGAATATTTTTTTGCCTAGGTATATGACCGTCGGAAAACATTGTTAGCTTGTAAATGCACAATTTTATCTAATGTTGAATTAAATTATTAAGATCACTTACCTCAAAAACTATAGAAAGATTAGATAGAACACCATAAACCATACACCTTATCGGCTATTGAAAAAATAATGGGTTAAACTGCTGGCCTCGAGGCTGCTAAACGTCAGGTACTAGTCACGACACCACTATCCACACAACACACCAGCCACTTGCCACTTTGTTCTTAACATTGTGTTAACGTCGTAACGTTAACGTGTGTCTCTGTCTATCATTATGGTTTAACTTCGCACGTTCCTTCATAAACTAGTTTCGCATTGTTTGTCAGGTGCACGAGATCAGGAGATTGCTACAGTTTCTTTCCTCGTCTTTATATCCAGAGACGTAGTAATATCACACAGCTAAGTTATATAGTATGCTGTGGTAATATTATATACAAAAACCCGAAGGACAACTGTAACAGTGAATCCCCAAAAAAAAAACTGAAAATAATATTTCCCTACTTGTGTTGTATTATTAACTATTTATAACCTTGAACAATACAGATACAGATAAGGATGGAAACATTCGTAATAGTGGTAACTACTGAATACCGAAGATAATTAGGCTCTCAAATTAGGTATATGTTTTTCGTTGGAACCAAGATACCCCTATAATTTTTAGCGATATTTTATTTTTTTTAAATCACTTTTAGAGAAGTATCGATGGTAGGACTTTTCAAATTTTTTTTAATGTGCGTGAATTTCGGCCCTTAGAACCCGAAACCAAGGTCCGTTTGAATTTTTATTATGTTTATATATATATATATATTTATATATATATATGTATTTATGATCCACACGGTAACTCAAAAACTTATTAACCGATTCTGATAAAACTTGGCAAGAACCTTTTTTTTATTAACAGCTTGGATGAGTTCGTCAGCCAGCCCTATCGGACCAGTGCGTTATTGAATTTTGAAGCTTTTATTAAAAATTCGCTACTAAAACGCAATTACTTCGTCTCGATTTTTTTTACAAACATGCATCATATTTCGATAAAAATGCAATAAGTAATGTTCAAAAAAAAAGTAGGTATAACCAACGATTTATTGGCCAACCTGTGTTTGTCAAAATAATTTTATAAGATGCAGCTCAAAACACCTCATAGGTAACGTATACAATTTTTTCTCGTATCTTGCATAATAACAATTATATTGAGCTTTACCCTAGAAATGCGTCACACTGTATATATGTAAACAGAAAGTAAACCCGGATATGAATTCTAGGGGGGCTACTTTGCGCTCATTTGAAGAAATCATTTTAGAATTTAAAGGCCGCGGTCTCCTCATTAACGAATTTTTTCTATGAAAATTAGCTAAATATTATAGACCGCTAAACCATAAATTGAACTAAAACTATTTCCAAACCATCAGAGAAAGTGTCTATTTTAAATGAATTTTCTGGAAATATTTTATTAAAATGAAGGGCAATAATGGTTTAAGCTGAAACTTAAGGGCTTGAAGAGCACTCTTTACATAATCCGTATTTCTGTCAGGTTCTTCGCCTAAATGTTGCTAATTTTGACGATTCAAAGATTAATTAATTTTTAATTAATTAAATCTGATTCAAGAAAGCTAAAAGGTCAAAATTGATTAAGTACGAATGGGAGTGAAAAATACTACAAGAAATGACTAACAAGCTCCTAGATATGAGTCTAAGTCGTTATTTTCCTTAATTTCGTTAAAACATAAGCAAAAAAAATGCATTGTAAATCAGAATGGTTTTGTGTATATTGTAAAACGTTGAATAATGAATTGCGCGAGATACCACTAATAAACACATGTCGAGGTAGCTCAGTGGTCTGCACAACGTGGATTCGATTCCTGCATGACGAGTTCGAATCCTAGTTAGTGACTTTACTTTTTTCAATTTTTTTTTCTCATTTCACTTTACCGTTATCTAATCAGATTGTTGTTATTCGGATGAATTTTTAGCGTGTTTTTATATAAAAAATAATTACACAAAGAGGAGATGAAGGTTTTAAGACTTAATTCAATTTAAATAGCATATCTAGTTGCTTATTCTTGCCCTAACTTAGTGAAACTGTTCCATATTTAATACAGTCGTAAACTTTTCCCGTGGCTTCACAAGTGCTTGTTTTAGTGAATTTTCTTAAAACGAATTCACTAACGAGGAGATCCCGACTTTTGAATTTAGAAAAAATACTAGGCGCGCTCTACTATAACTATATATATATATATATATATATATATATATATATATATATATATATATATATATATATATATATATATATATATATATATATATATATAAAGGGTGAACAATGTACCAAAATTTAGGTCTGTATGTTTAAAGACAAAAATGTTAAAGGCATGTAGAGAAAAAAATTGGAGTTTTCCTCAAAACGTCAAAAGTCGCGATTTGAATCGTCAAAATTAGCAACATTTAGGCGAAGAACCTGACAGAAATACGGATTATGTAAAGAGTGCTCTTCAAACCCTTAAGTTTCAGCTTAAACCATTATTGCCCTTCATTTTAATAAAATATTTCCAGAAAATTCATTTAAAATAGACACTTTCTCTGATGCTTTGGAAGTAGTTTTAGTTCAATTTATGGTTTAGCGGTCTATAATATTTAGCTAATTTTCATAGAAAAAATTCGTTAATGAGGAGACCGCGGCCTTTAAATTCTAAAATGATTTCTTCAAATGAGCGCAAAGTAGCCCCCCTAGAATTCATATCCGGGTTTACTTTCTGTTTACATATATACAGTGTGACGCATTTCTAGGGTAAAGCTCAATATAATTGTTATTATGCAAGATACGAGAAAAAATTGTATACGTTACCTATGAGGTGTTTTGAGCTGCATCTTATAAAAGTATTTTGACAAACACAGGTTGGCCAATAAATCGTTGGTTATACCTACTTTTTTTTTGAACATTACTTATTGCACTTTTATCGAAATATGATGCATGTTTGTAAAAAAAATCGAGACGAAGTAAATGCGTTTTAGTAGCAAATTTTTAATAAAAGCTTCAAAATTTAATAACGCACTTTGCTATTAACTTAAGGTTCGTCAGCTAGGAAACGAGTTTTCTCGGAAATGTTTTAATCTTATTGCCGGAAAATTTTTGTACATTTTCAAACAAGTTATGTTGTTAAAATATGGTACATTGTTCCTACTATATAGGCTATAGCGGTGACCAAATTGATTCCTGCTTGCATTAAAAAGTCATATTTTCTATTAAACAGATTTTAAGAAACTTCACTTCCATAACGCACTTGCTGCGTCCAAACTTTTTTAAACTCAAGCATTATATTCGTTAAACAGTGGGTTAGAAGTTTTTTTTTGTATCTGCCTTACATATCCAAGCTTGGGAAAGTTCCTATTAGTTTTACTAATTTTCCTATGGGATATAGACGGCAAATCGGGAAATTTGTTTTGAAATAAGCGAGCAACTTCCATCGGTGATCGAGTTTTATCTCCGTAACCAATCATCTGTAGATATATTATTTTATGCATTTTTGTGAAATAAACTGTTTCTCAATTGCAGTTTAACAACTGACAACAACTACTATCAAATACTCAATGAAAGTCTTCAGAGCCAGACAGTAAATGTATTATTAAACCCTACGCGTTTCAGCTAATTAGTAGCCATCCTCAGGGGCAAATTTTTCAATTCTTGAAAATTGAAGTCAAAACTGTACAAAGATTGACCAAGTTGGGATTTTCATCTATTACACCAGAGGTCCAGCAAAATCGTACCCCTGAACAACCGAGACTCAAATAAAATCTATTATTGTATATCGAACAGCTTATTATTTTATTCAATGGTCAAAAATTATTTTTACAAAACTTTTGTAGAGGTAATTTCAAGTTATTTGTGACATTTGTTAACTGACTTTTTGATCCATCAGCCACAAGCATCAACTTAGTTTTAGCCTTTAATATCCTATTTAGCCATTTTTTTCTACAAACTAATCTCAACAGTCTTAAAACTTTCCAGCTCATTAGCCCAAAATTACTTTCCTCTGGTCCATCCAATTTGATAAGCGGTGTTTATCGTAAAAAAAACTTTTGTTGTTTGCCCTTTATTTGGTCTACTGAAGAAGCAAACAAAGTTTAAATGTCTATAACTCGATTTTAATTAGAGATTTGGTACGTGCTAGATTCGCCGTAAAGCAAGTTGCGTACCAAATTTCACTGAAATAACAGTTATTTTTAAAAATACCAAATTCTCCAAAAGAACATTTTAAAGGAAAAGGAACGTCATCGGCAAATTTCATAATTTTTTAAACAATTTTATTATTATTAATATGGACTTTAGCCTGAAGGGCTTTCAGACTCCCTCAAAGGGAAACATTCACTCATCCCAGGTATCTCAGATACCAGAGGGACTGAGCTCAGATGGACCCCTTTCCAAATTAACGGGCCCTCAACGACAACACGACACATCCTCACTGCTCAGAAATATCCGCACGGTGTGGACAGTTGCAAGTACTACCGCCCTTTCAAAGTTATACGGTATGTCTATAAGACAAAAGTCTGGACGCAGCAAGTACGTTATGGTAGTTAATTTTCATCTCTGGCACTAAATACTTTATCATAATTTTGTTTTCTTGTAACATAGAAATCTAAATTTTGGTGTATAGTTTACTTTGTATATCGTAAGCGTACCTACCGACTTTGGGTATCATAGCTTTTTTATTTTTTGAGATAAAAATTATTTTCAAAGAAAACTCATAAAATTATATATATATATATATATATATATATATATATATATATATATATATATATATATATATATATATATATATATATATATATATATATATATAACTAATAAAATAATGGCCCGATTTTGATCAAATTTGGCAGGTACCTTCTTTTTGTAAGTGGCTTGGACAAGTTCGTTAGCCAGGAAAATCGAATGAGGTTTTCCGGGAAAATTTTGAGTTTTCTTTGAAAATAATTTTTATCTCAAAAAATAAAAAAGCTATGATACCCAAAGTCGGTATATATGTATATATATATATATATATATATATATATATATATATATATATATATATATATATATATATATATATATATATATATATACAAATTGAAACTGACCCAGGATATGGTTTTAGGGGTCCTAGTTCGCGCTCATTTACAAAAATTTTTTCAAAATTCAAAAGTCGGGATCTCCCCATTTGTGATTTTTTTCTACGAAAATTCAATAACACTACTTTTTTACGAAAATCGCCGTATGGATATTAAACGTCTTTAAAATTGAAGGGTTTATAATATAATAAGGTCATTCTTTTAACCGGTTTTATTTGTCATGTGGACCTGGTTCATGTTTTAATATCGATCCACCAATGTTTTAGCATATATCTAAATGTGGAAATGAACCGTATCTGTAGCAAACGTACAAACAAGGTATTTTCTCAACCGCTGGCATTAAAAGATACTATTTATGACGGGACAAAATTCCAAGTAACCTAAAGGCAGAAGAGATGTGTCGCGTCGTATGATACTCATAAAGATGTGAATATATCTAACCATGGTAACAACTGAATACAATTTAAAATGAAATGTAAAAAGTCTAGACGCAGCAAGTGCGTTATGGTAGTGAATTTTCAAAAAATGTTTAATGGCAAATATGTCTTTTTAATAAAAGGCATACAATTTGGTATAACCTACATAGTAGAAACAATGTACCATATTGCGTAAAAATCACTTTATTGTTTGAAAAAGTACAATCATTTTCCGAAAATAATCTTGAAAAAATGTTCGCGAAAAAAGTGGTGTCATTTTTTCTTGACAACGAACCTATTCTCAAGCTATTCACACACCTGCCAAGATATAATTATCCACAAAAATTATATTAAAAAAATGTTTGCATGAAAATTTACAAAAAATTGACTAAGTATGGGTACACGAAAATTGTGTTTTTTACCAAAATTTGCTGGACAATTATTTTTCACGAAAATGTGAAATACTTTGTTTTAACAATAACTCATTAAACATTTATTATTACCAACACCTAACAAACATCTTCCAAAAAATGATTTTTTCAAAAACTACAAAAATTTAGATATTTTTTACACGAAAATTTGCTGAAAAATTCATAATATTCAAATTATATTAGGCTTTATTATTATACAATTTATTTTGAATCCAATTATGCAGTATGTTTATGCATAATATGTATTTAAATTTTGGTATGTAATTCACTTTCTATAATATAAAACCGCGTGCCAAATTTAGTTGCTGTAGCTTATTATTTTCGGAGATATAAAAATTTCCTGGAAGATAACCTAAAATTTTCAAGGAAAAACTGGTCAGATTTTCCGTACTAACGAACTTCTCCAAGCACTTGTAAAAGGAAGGTACTCACCAAAGTTGATCAAAATCGGCCTATTATTTTCTGAGTTATCGGTGTGATACCTACTTTCACACAAATCAGTTATGATGGGTAGCTGATTTTAATTTTAAAAAACAATAGTAGAGTTTCGGCTTTTGAAAATAAGCCTGGACGAAAAAGCCTGGACGAAAAATTAATTTTTTAACGTCAGTCTATTTCCGCGACTATGGCCAATCACCGACGCCAGGGAGCTGTTTCACCTCACTATCCTGAAAATTTTGCCGAAATCCTGCATTTCTGTAAGGAGGGTAGGTATTTTTAGCGTGCCCAACATCGCATGGCTACGGGACCGGTGGCTTTACGCCCCCTCCGAATGGTGAAACGTTCACAAATACAATTCCCAACCTCGGTTGACGTTAATTGTACAGTATGTACTGAAAACGTAAAAGGAAACCCTGGGAATATAACCGGGTACCCCTCAGTTCAGAGGTACACGTGCTTACCACTGAACCACCGAGGCTCTAATTAAAAATTATATTTTATTTATATATCCCAGCGATAAAAAATAAATAACCGTTTTTTTAATTTTATTTTAAATATAAACTTTTGTAAATCTCCTCGACGATTTCGGTAGCCAGTCCTATTAAACAATTAAAAAAAAATTGTTTCCAACGAAAAAATATACGTAAATAATGAAAAAGTTTTTGAAATTCGATTCATTTTTTGAAAATTTGATATCATAACCCATTCGCAGCGTTCGTACTTTTATTTAAAATTCGCTTTTCTGTTTGCGTTATAAATTTTTCAACTCAGTTGCTTAAACAATTCCATTCATTTTTAAGTTAAAAGCTTTAAATTAATAATTTATAGGTATAATTTCCTCATGATATATTTTTGTATAAATTAATGGAGAATAACATATTATTATTATTATTATTATTATTATTATTATTATTATTATTATTATTATTATTATTATTATTATTATTATTATTATTATTATTATTATTATTATTTTCATTATTATCATAATGAAAAGTTTATAAAATGTAAAGTAATGCTGAACGGTATAATACCTATATTCGAAGTTCGAAGACTACTAGTCATGTATCTGAATAATACCGTTCTAAGCGCTTAGCTCATCATTGCAAGATAACAATAGCACGCTACTATCGATGTGGAATAAAGCCTCGAAAGCGAAACGACACAATATGACAACGGAGCTTAGTTTCATAGAGGGCGCCACGCACAAGGATGGTTTTGAGATGCCACAAATATTAAAGTGTGTGAACCGGAATGAACCTCAATTATGACGCCTTTCACACAAATTTTAACAATCTACGATATTATTTCTTCCATGCAAAGTTTCAAGATGAGTAGGATGGCAACAGCAAATACACCATAGAGTATAGAAGATTGCCAAGGCTCGACGTCCTGAGGCGAATATTGACTGAGAAAAACACATTTAAAATTGTGCTGCAGAGTGTAAGTAGTCACAATTTGTGAAGGCTCCAGAGTTCAGGATGAGGCACACACAATGGTGTCACAAATATAGCGCAACAAACACACACACACACACACACACACACACACACACACACACACACACACACACACACACACACACACACACACACACACACACACACACACACACACACACACACACACACACACACACACACACACACACACACACACACACACACACACACACACACACACACACACACACACACACACACACACACACACACACACACACACACACACACACACACACACACACACACACACACACACACACACACACACACACACACACACACACACACACACACACACACACACACACACACACACACACACACACACACACACACACACACACACACACACACACACACACACACACACACACACACACACACACACACACACACACACACACACACACACACACACACACACACACACACACACACACACACACACACACACACACACACACACACACACACACACACACACACACACACACACACACACACACACACACACACACACACACACACACACACACACACACACACACACACACACACACACACACACACACACACACACACACACACACACACACACACACACACACACACACACACACACACACACACACACACACACACACACACACACACACACACACACACACACACACACACACACACACACACACACACACACACACACACACACACACACACAGATATATATATATATATATATATATATATATATATATATATATATATATATATATATATATATATATATATATATATATATACGCACAAGACAAGTATAATAATTGAGGGGAGCCCTGAATTAGCATTGGGGATGCACAAACTTAAAAAAAGTAGAGAACACGTGCGCAGACATTTAGAGGGCGTTAACATTCATATACTTGATTTGATCATCATGCCACATAATCACAGTATAGTATTCTGATCTTAAACTGTATGCACTTAAATATTACTAAAATACGTATTAATTTGTTAAGGGGTTGTGATGAAACGTCAAACCCCACTATACGACAGCATATTATTGTTGCATTGGACTCACCACTTGACACCATGCGCGGGACAGTTCTAAAAATAGGTAGTCTCATTATCATATCTCTCGTTATTTGTATCATGAGGTTCATACACTCGCGAATTGCGAAATGGCAGCGAAACCGCTCCCTATTGGTTTATTTTAAAAAATATCGTAATATGGACCAATAGGAATCAGTTTCGTGTATAAACTAAAAACCTAATGTCGTGTGTGAGTTTTTTTTCTTTAACGTCGACCTATTTCCGCGACTATGGGAGCGGTTTCACCTTGCTATCCTGGAAATTTGGCCGAACACCTGTCTTTCTGTAAGAAGGGTGGGGATCTTTAACGTGCCCAACATCGCATGGACACGGGACCGACGCCCCACATTCACTTCCATATAATTATAAAATCTTTGCTCCACTTCCGAAAAAATATTTCAAAGCATTTGGGGCGTTATCTGACAACTTTTTTTAAAAGTGTCTTGATGAAAATATTTTATTTTATGATTTCTAGTTTATCTCTTAATAAACTTTATCAATTTAACTTTCTTACCTGTTTTACTTTAAACGAAACAAGTAAGTATTACGTAAAATCATCACAAAGTCGATTGTATTCTAATTCGTGAAAATAATGTATACAATTGCTGAAAAAGTAGAAATAATTAGGTTGTTCTACAAGAGTAAAACAGTGCACGACAGGCAGCACATATTTTTAATGATCGTAATCCTGAGAAAAACACTTTGCATCAGTACATCCTGGATTTAATGTATAAATTTGAGAAACTAGTTTTTGTTGCAAAAAAAAAGTATCAACGTGAGCAGATCGTACACAACGAGGGTAATCAAGTAGATGTCTCGGATCACATCGTCAGACCGCAATGGAACCAAATTTAAGTCTCAGGAAACTTGCAAGTACTTCAGTAATTTCTGTAGCTAGTTGCCGCCGAATCTTAAAAAGTAATAAGTATCAGCTATACAAAATTAAGTGATCGTACCAGAAGGAATCCAACCTTCCTGTACCCAAGTAGTATTTCGTGAAACTCATAGACAGTATCCGGGGAACGTGAATATTTGTGCGGGCATACTGGGAGACCACCTCATAGTGTCTTTTCTTCCTACGGGAAATCTTGATGATAACATGTATGTGGATCTACTGGAAACCCATATCCACCTGACGATTGTGTAAGTATTGGAAAATTACAACGCTTTGGCAGAAGAGGATGTGTGGTTTCAGCAAGATGGTGCTCCACCACATTATGCCGCAGCTGTGCGTGATTTTCTTAATCAGAACTTTCCTAATTGCTAGATATAACGCAGTGGTTTAATTGAGTAGCCTCCTACATCGCCAGATTTAACACCCTTAGACTTTTTTCTATGGGGAAATGTGAAGTTGAAAATTTACACAACACGGCCGAACACACCTGAGGAGCTTTCTCAGCGAATTGTTGAAGAATTTCGTCAGATAATGACCGAAATGCTTCGAAATGTTCGTTAAAATGTGGAGCAAAGATTTTATGGAATGGGTGGGGGCTCTTTAATTAATGATTTTATTGCCATATCCAAACTAAAATTTAAAAAGTCGTATGTTGTCTTGAGCAGAATTGAGAAAGCTTTAAAATGAGGTGTCACTCAACATAGGGTGCCATTTAAAATATAAGAGTAAATTTACGCCCCTGCCTAAGGCGTAGGTTCCAAGACACCAAAACTTATGCCACCATATGGCTCGTTTGAAAACAAAGTCGACGTGTCTCGGCTTCTTTCTTTTCTTTTTTTAATTCCGATATTTTCCAGATGGGAAGTTTTAACAAGTACACCTGTATATAATGTATGTTTTTTAACATATGCTTTAGTTAGCAGTATAGACAAAAGGTATAAGAACAGTAGATACATTAAAATATATATAAAAATCAATTTAATAATAATTTATAGGTATTCTGGTCAGACTGATTTCCTAATAACGTAATTAGATAGTTCCAAAAATTAGCTTTAAAGTTAGTACGTTAACAAAGTCGAAAGAAGCAGAAGACACATATTTAGAGTTAAAACGTAAACAAAAATGACTATGTCTAATACTATTTTAAAAGAGGTGCTAATAGCCAAATCATTTTATTAAACAGAAGAACCCCTGCAGCAGTTGTACAACTTAAAATACAGATGTATAACTTAGATAAACAAACAACTATTATTTATTATGCAGGGTGTAAAAAAAGTGTGGAATATTGCCAATATTTCAAAAACTACTAGATATTTTTTGACACTTGGTATATTGATGTACTTAAATTTAATAATCCGTTGGCAAGTAAAAAAGTATGTGTAACTATACAGGTGGCTCAGAAATAATACCCATATTTTTATTTCAAATAGAACACCTGTATGTTTTTGCCTTTTCTAAATACAAATCTAATTTACGGTTTAATTGTATTTAGAGTTTTTCCTTATGTTCATTCTATACTGAAAAAATGGGTGTTAAAAACAATTTTCAAACATTGTTAATATTTCGCAAACTACGGAACATTTTTTTTAATACTTGGTACATTGATGTATTTAAGTTCCATACACGTTTGACAAGTAAAAAGTATTTGTAACTATACAGGCTGGCTGATAAATAATACCAACTTTGTTATTTTAAATGGAACAGCCTGTATATTTTGCAGTTACTACTAAGCATTTAAGAGATAAAATCAGTGATGTAAGCTTTAAGTTGTCTATTCTTTATTCATCACAATGAGACATTCATGTACTCAAATTGAATTCAGTCACATGAATACATTGAAACTATGATGATAAGTCATTTCACTTGTAATGTTGCTAAATGCCTTATCTGCGATGATAAATTTGACAGTTTTTGTCAAATGTTCTTAAGCACTCAAATAAGCGTACGCCACAGTTAACTGAAATTAACATGGTAGCTTAACTGAAAAAGAAAAAATTGAACTGTTAATGATGGTTGGATATGGTGACCGCTAAAGAAAACAAGCGGAAGTTGTCGATTTATTTAAATCAAGCTCACCCTAATCGGCCTGTGATTACCCAATCTTGTGTAAGCAGACTTCTAAAGAAAGTCAATGAAACAGGAAGTTTGAAAGTCAGACCAAAAACAGGCAGACAGAAAAGCACTACTAGTGGTGATGTGGCTATAAATGTTTTAGTTGATTTACAAGAAAATCCCATCGCTTCGACAGATGGGCCAATAACACAATATGTCTCACATGTCAGCTAAAAACTTATTCGAAAGCGAAAAGACACGTCCCTTCAAGATACATCTAGTTCAAAAACTTATAGAGGATTATTTTGATAAAAGAGCGGAGTTTTGTGAAATTATTATGGAGAGTTGCAATGTTGATCCCAATTCTGTAAATAATATTATCTTTTCCGATGAGGCTACATTTATGCTTGATGGCACCTGGCGCCGTCAATAGGCACAATTGTAGATATTGTGCTATGGCCAATCACCGACACCAAAGAGCAGTTTGACCTCACATCCCTGGAAAGACCCGAAAGTATTAATTTTATAAGACTAAGAAAGATTTAGCGGCCATAACACAGTTATCCAAGTTTATGGGACACACATTAAAGACGTATTGTTCTCTTTACAGAATGTTTGATAATAGTTATCAGACAGCAAAAGTATCAAAAGTACTCACACTTATGATGGAGAAAGAAGCTGAGTTTTTAATTGTGACATATTTTTGTGCTCAGTTTACTTTTTAAGTTACCATTAGGGCGTATTTGCTTTCAACAAAACTAAATTTTTCTTAGTAACTTTCAAGTAACAAATTTTTGATCATTAAAGTCTTGGTAAGTTTTTGTGTATGATCTTGAGACAAAAGTTTTTATAAAGAACTTTTTTACAAAGAAGCAAGACATTTTCTTTCACATACTTGACATATACCTTGCTAGGTAACAGCTTATCTAACGGAGATTTTAAAAAAAATGACAAAGCTGTGGATGTGAAATTTAAGTTTTTACTAAACATTTATTTGTTTGGTAAATAAAATGTCAAAAAATAAACATTTTCAAATCTACAAGTATTTGTCAAAATGTTAAAACCGGAAGGAACAACTGCACTTTGCAAAATTCAATCCACCACAATACATTTTTTTATACCTAACAACCGTATCGCTAACATAGTTAGGTTAATCAGAAGATCAACAGACTGTGCAAACTTACCGCGAAAAAACCTTGTCAATTGTTTTTAGCGGCCCGGTTACTTTATTTGTGGTGTGTTATGTCTAAAAAATATGTTTTGATGGATTCAATGCTTTACAATGTACTCATCAGTGCTCATCACTAGTCGAAATCTTAACATAGTAAACGGAAGGGACAGTGCAGCGAATATATTTGGTAATATTTTTTGGAATGAATCAATTAACGTCCCAAATTATTGTCTTTTACAAGCACAAGCAGACGAAGATTTTCTTTAATACACGATTGTTATTTTTTTAACAAAAAGTTAAATGCATTATCAGAACTAATAATATTAATAAAATTATTAGTATCAGCTGTATTAATTTATAGTAATAAGCCTCCTTAAAATCACACGCAATTTTTTTTTATTCGATCAATAATTGACTTGACAAGACAAAACATTCTTTTTTGTGGGGCGTTATTTTTATGCATACAAACTGCTTACCTACATTTACCACAAATCGATAGACATAACATCAAACTCTTTATAATAAATTATTGACTATTGATAATACCTGTGTATTTCCAACCTATTTTTTGAGCCTCTGTGGTCCAGGAGTAAGAACGTGTGCCTTTGAACCGAAGGGTACTTGGGTTTGATTTCCATAGGGTTCCCCTTTCACTTTTTCAGTAGATACTGTACTTGAACAAGTTTAATGTCTACACTTCCGCTCTTCGGAGGAGGCGTAAAGCCGTCGGTTCCGTGTCAATGCGATGTTGGACACGTTAAAGATTCCTACTTTGCTTACAGAAAGGCAGGTGTTCGGCAAAATTTCGAGGATAGTGAGGTGAAGTTGCTCCCTGGCGTCGGTGATTGGCCATAGTCGCGGAAATATACAGACGCTAAAGTACAAAAAGGATATTTTTTTACAGTTACCTAGCTGTTTAAATTAATATCCTTATACAACACTGAACCTAATATAAATAGGTAAAACATTTATGTTCTCTAATACACTTTAATTTTCAGTTATGTTGTAACAAAATTTGCTAGTTAGTGAGCTCAACATTCGCGGGCGATCTTGTTATAAGAAAATCATATAGCTAACATATATTTTTACAAATACACAATCTTTATAACATAGTTGTAAAATTTGTTCTTGTGGAAAAAAAAAGCTTAAAACACCAATCAGTATTGAACTGGGTAACTGCAAGCGTGTCAAGCCCTTGATATACTGTATTTAGGTAAAACTCACAGCAAATGTTTCCTTTGAATTCTAATTATTATATTAAAACTATCATAATTTGACTTCGTAGGTCTGACAACATCGCATTGGCTCGGGATAATGCAATGGCATACATATTCTTGTATATTTTGGTTCAGATTTGTTAGAAACATGTGTTGGTTAAGCATTGTATGGTTTAAATGTAGAAATAGCATCATATACAACTTATTTATTTATTATATTTTTGGATGTATATATGTTTCTAAACTTAAATAAGTCATTAATTTTTAAATATATGCCACATATAGTGCGTTATTTTCATTTTTTAAAGGTGGTCCAGGATTGTATGAATTTTTAATTGGCTTGGGTTTGCTACAATATATATATATATATATATATATATATATATATATATATATATATATATATATATATATATATATATATATATATATATATATATAGCAAATATGTCAGAAAATTAGAAATATTATTGTGGAGTAAAACGGGCTAATGTACATAAAATTAATAGGTCCTAATATTAAAATGCCCTGTATAAATGAGAGTGTAAAATATTTTAGGTTTAAATAAGAAATAGCATTAAGTAGAAGAATACAGAACAATGATTTCTTTTTTACATGTAGTACATTTTAAGTTCACTAAACAAAAGTCGTTGGAATACAATGGAACGCAGAACAATAGTCTTGTTTTTATTTATAGAGTTTTAATAGAATATAACGATTTTATTTCATCCTTAGGCAGTAAGTAAATGTATAATATTAAATTAAAAATAAGTTTTTGTAAATACCAATTATAAGAAAATACGCGGTGTTAGTTGATAAGGATAGTTTTTTTTTGTGGTTGTTTCAAGATTGCAACGAACAAAAAGTTGGACAATGGGAAAACGCAAGACCTATGAACTTTGTTGTACCCGAGGTACAGCGAGAAAAGGTTTTTTGTAAGACAAGTGTAGTTTATTTAAGGAGAAGACGACAGGTCGGAGAGGATTCGTAATTGAAGTGTGGCAAGTAAAACTTGAAATTCGTTGCCGTGCGACGACACGGTAAATATGGAAGTTGGGAATTAACCGCGAAAGGAAAGTGCCTGATAATAAAATCATATTCAACTTTTGTGTAAATAAAATAAAAATGAATACCTGGTACACGGTTTGTTAAGACCGTTTTACATAAAAATGGAAATTAATTAGTAATCACAGGCAAGCTTCAAAAGCCAAACAGTAGATTAAATGGAAAGCAATAAGTACACATCAAATGGAAGAAGCAATTAAGACATCATGCAGTAAGTCGTTTTATGAACTTTATTTTAATAAATGTGCAGACTTATTCTATAGTGTGAATAGTTTTTAAGAATATTTTTGTCCCATTAATGGTTTTAATGTATATTTAGTTCACTAAGGGGGATATTAGGTAAAGGCCGAATCACTAGATCATAGTTAGGTAATTCATTGTTTTAAATACATTTGATTTGTATTGATTTATCGACAATCTGTGATGATAAATTTGATATAACCTCTTTAATGGAAATTTGTGAATTTAATCAATCAAAAATAAAACATACTAGATTGTACTTACATAATCTGTTTAATTTTGACCTCAAATCAAAGAAATATTAATTATATGATAAAGTAAGGCTATTTTCACCGTTAATTAGAAGAACCCAATCATATATAATTTTTTTTTTGAAACTTCCAAACACTTGGGAGTACTATAGTTTATAAAAACCATATATTAAACAAAAATGCTAGCGCAAGCACAGAATCCTACCCATGAGATGAGAAAAATTTAAAATCACAGCAGTAAGTAAACAATTTTTGGCATAATTTCAGGATCATTAATAATAGAGTTTTTTAAATAAGGACGCAAATTGAATTCTCATGCTCGACAATTAAAAGTGCTATAAGGTAACACTAAATACCATAGCAATATATATATATATATATATATATATATATATATATATATATATATATAAATTCAGACAGACCTTGGTTTGGGGTTCTAGGGGCCCTATTTGGGCTCATTTGAAGAAAGTTTCACCATCAATACCCCTCTATTAGCAATTTTTTTTAAAATAAAAATTCTCCAAAAATCGAAACGGATCCCGAATATGGGTTTTAGAAGTCCTAGTTCGCGTTCATTTAAAAAAAATCATAACTCAAAAGTTGCAATTTCTTCATTGGTGAATCTTTTTCTACAAAAATTGGGTAAAGCAATGATATACAGTACTTCTTTCTATTTGGTGCAGTAGTATCGTAGACGAAATGAAGATAAAAACTATCATGGTTTGTTTATAACCTTTTATTATGAATATAAATTTAAAATATGTTTATTTACAATCATTTATAATATCAAGTAATGGGTTTGGTTCAAAATAATAGTAGCTATAAAACTAATTATTTGTATGTTAAAACATAAAAGATATTTTCGGTAAACATTTTTGTGTAAAAATCAAAATAGAAGCGTACTTAACCCATTAATGCCTACGATATGAAATATCATACAGAGGGAGGCATTGTACTTAGAGCAATGTTTCTTTTAAGATGGGTGTGATATTAAAGTTAGTGGTGTTTCATCTGTTATTTAAATAGTGCCTTCCTATGCTAGCAACATTCAATAGTGTCAATTGTGTTTAATTAAGTTTGTGGAGCTTAAAAAACATCTGGAAGATTTTATCTCTAAGGAATCATGGCTCTCAGGTAAGGTTATGTTTATTATCTTCTTATACCGAACATGTCTTTTGCTTATCACTATAAAATCGCATTCTTATTGCTTGAATAAGTTGTAAATCACTAAAATCTAAATGATTTTATTACAACCGTGTCAATATAAAAGTCATTAACTTTGCATATGAAATTTCATATCATAGGCATTTACATTTACTATTTCCTTGCAGAAAACATTATATCATCCTGAGGACCCGCGATATGCGGGGGAACTTTTCAATTACCTGGAAGAGCTAGATAGACAAGATACTGATTTTGAGGCAGTTAATAAATGTAGCAGTCTAGATTTGGTCCTTTTGCCTCCACACAATGGTCAAGATGCTGACAAAGATGATGCTCACAGTGATAAAGGGGATTTTAAAATTCAGGACATAGGAAAGGTAATCTGGAAACAGCCAATGAAGATATATGCAGTTACAGAAGGAGGCGAAGAAAGAGAACTGAACCTAGCAGGACCTGAAAGTGACTCAGATAAAGATATACCACTCTCACTTTTTGCGAAAGGTATAAAAAAGATGATAACCAGCTAGAAACCACATCCGAAGCTGTACTTGAAACTATGACGCAGACTTCTTCCTAAAGGAATAAAAAGAAAGCAACTAAATGCAAAATCAGAAACTGGCGAACAAAAACTTGACCTCAAGAGCAGGAAGAAAAAATAGACAAGAGCCCTGAACCTAAACATAGCACAACGAATCAGGGATGAAAATCTGGTCGCCTATCGATTTATTTAGAATGTTCTTAGAAGAATTTATGCAATATGTATGCAGTGAAACAAGAAATATGCTATTTTCAAAGGCAATCACAATTTTTGTGTTTCTGTGAAGGGAATATATATATATATATATATATATATATATATATATATATATATATATATATATATATATATATATATATATATATATATATATATATATATATATATATATGTTGGAACCATTATTCTCTCTGCGTACTGCAAGCTTTCTTCTAGGAGAATGTATTGGAAGATAAAAGCAGACACTTTCAATCCATTAGTCAGCAATAGCATTTCCTGTGACAAATTAAAGTCTATCCACCGTTATTTACATTTCAATGACTTGAGCTCAACAATAGGTTATACAAAGTTTAGCTGTTACTAGACAGAATAAATCAAGTTTCACAGTCTCTTGCTTTGCCCCTAGGGATGGGTTTTTCCTTTGGCGAAGCCATGGAGCTGTACTATGGACACGATCATATGAAACAGGTTATATGAGAAAAACCGATCCGGTACAGCTGCAAATTCTGGTGATTGTCAGCATCAGAAAGATATATATTAGAATTCAATCCATACTCTGGTGCTGGTGAAAAACAAGATGGTAAGACCTTGGGAGCAAGTGTGACACTGAAAATTTGTGTCTGAGTTATTTACCAGATAATAGTATTGTGTTTTTGGATAACTTTTCCAACTTACGGGCTTTGCTGGGAAATTTAAAACGTGAAAACATAAATTGCATAGGTACAATTCGAAAAAAGATCTGTGGAAGCTTCCATACATTGCAAGGCACTGAAAGCAATATATCGCTAGTGAGGTGGAATGATAATAACCAAGTAACCATGGGTACCAACATCACCGAAGATGATATGTGTTTTACGAAAGGTCGATGCAAACGATGGTCAAAGAAAGAAAAAGTGTATGTGCAAGTAGATCAGCCAACAGGGGTAAACTTGTATGATCAAGAAATGGGTGGCGTCGATCTATTTGATAAAATGAGTATGACTACACGTTCTAAGAAGTCATATAGGCCCTTTATTCAGTTTGCTGTCAATGGTGCTTTGGTAAAAATGTAAATATTGCACAGATACGCACAACCAAAAATTAGTTTAATAGACTTCGTAAGAAGAATTGTACAGTGTATCCTGACAGCCACAGAGTATCTGCAGGACCCAAAGCCAAAATGTAGTCCGATCATACTAAAAGAAATTAGATTTAACAAAACAGACCACATTGTAGCATCCAATTCTACCCAAAGACAATGCACACATTGCAAAAATGTGCAAAATTCATTTTCTCTAAGTGCAACGTGGGACTTCATCCTAAAGACTGTTTTAGAGCATACCATACACCTACTCACTAAATTATTTTACATATATTTTTACGAATACTTATTAAATATTATTATCTACTTGTTTCTGCCTATGATATGATATATCATATGTGGAAAAAATATATTTCTGAATAAACGAATAATTTTTCAGAGGTGAAATTTCGTTTACTGACCAATAGTGAATATATTTTCTGGAAAACTACCAATTTTGCAGGAAAAAAGTTACTCGGCGTTAATGGGTTAAATTACTAGATTACTAGTAAATTGTATGAAATAATATATCTTTTTAACTCCGTTTCTTTGAAATTTTTATTGCGTAACTAAGCGAGTTATTTTCCATAAAATCCTTAGCCACAGTTCTCGGTAATGTGATGCATTTTTGAAAAACTTCATCATGCTTGGCAGACATATTATGGCACTGCTCAGAAATAGTAAGTTTTTTACTAGCTCTTTTATAATCTGTTAATAAAACCTTATAAAGGAAATCTGGTCCTCCAGATTGTTTCCTAACTACTTCAACACCCCAAAAAACAGAGGTGGCTGTGACACTTATACTTACTTTAAAAATGTAGTCCCATACAATTGTAACACACCTGGTCACACAGTTTTCAATGGGGCCATGGAATGTTAGCGCAGATGAGTCTTTACAGAACGATACATGCTTTGCCCTTAAATGATCTATCAACTCATTATATCTTCCTTTAAAATCACAATTGCAAAATACACAATCAAATTTCTTGAAACTGCAAGAATTCTCATGGGTTGTTATACTAGTGGCTATAACCTGGCAACCAAAATCTCTATAAACACAAGGGTATTTCATTTTTTCTATTATTTCTTCAATTATATAGTTCCTAGTATCTCCTAAATATTTTCTGCAAGTGGGACAATTTGACAGGTTCGGGAGACAATTCCCACAAACACTATGACCAGTAACACATTGGTATATTGGAGGCCTCATCAGATAATTGCAAATGGGACACTCTAACAAACGCAATGATACAGAGCTCATATGTATTGTTTCATTTAAATCTTCAAACTTTATAACATGCCTAACAAAGTCCCCCTCCAAAAGCGAAGCAGGTATCCTCTTTATATCAATTACAGTCGCTTCATCTAAATCAAAATTCTGCAATGTTTCGTGTTTGTTCACTACTAAACAAGAAAACTCTAAACTGCAAAAAGATTCGTCTTCATAGCACACTTTAAATAAGAAGTTGCGTTTTATACTGTCAACTGGGTCAGGCAGTACGTTGTAAATTTTGCAATAAATGAAACTCATAATCCAGTTGGATTTAATACGACAAACAAATGGACCAGAAGATGTTTCCAAGATGTGCACAGAATCGCAGTCTTCTTGTGTGCTGATGGAAACTGAAAATGCATCACTATAATTAGATATGACACGATCATTATGCGTCGACAACAGGTGATTGGCAAAATCAGCCTTCCTACCCTCCCAAATGCAATTAGGAAAGAACACACAGTGTACTGAGCGGAATGTACAGATATCTTGGTGAGCTTTCAGCTCAACATAACGATATTTCTCCCCACAGCCTTCATGCATGCAAGTAAATCTTTTACGCTTAAGAAGTGTAACGATGGGTTTATTCTCAACAGCTTGATCAGTTATGTATCCATTGCACCTGAGGCTCTCATAACAAGAAGAACACAAATTGCCTTGTTCTTTGGTCAGCATAACAGGTGGTTCCAGCAGCATCTTGCAGCTTCGGCATTTGCATATGTCAGTCAAAAGGTGATCATCATTGTTAGAGTCAACTTGCTCCATTTCCCTGAAAATAAATCAATTCTTACACTAAAAAAAACCCTTTGATAACGTGACGAACTTAACAAAATTAAATAATACTTCTTTTATGCAGGAATAACAAAAATGTACAATATAAAGACCTTGCAAGAATACAAAATGTTCATGAAATTAAGAGGCAAATTTTTTAAATAAGAACCTTATAAAAAAAATAAGTCTCATAACACGAGTGGACAAAAAAGAGATTTATATAAAATATGGTTATAGACATGGAAATTATCAGAAATATTAAAGTACAAGTAAAATATGAAACAAATTATGTAAATGAGTTACCATCAATATTTAGCAAATAAAGTTTGCATGAGCCACAGATGAAACATTTTTTCTGCAAATGCAAGCAGTATGCTTGTTTATTGAACATGATGTGTACACTGTATGTTTCATGTAAGGGGCTTTTAATACATTAATGAACTTATAGTCAGAATTTTTGGCAAAAATTTTTATATTCCCATAATCGACTCCGTTCATTATACTGAAAATATTTTCGGATTGACTCGTCTTCCTGTTACACTGGAAGCTGACGGCAACTTTTTTATTTTAAATAGAGCACCTGTATATTTCTGAATTTGTACATCTTTTTGGTACAATATTTGCTTCAAAAGCTTATCAAAATAATAACTAATGACACCAAAACGCGATTCTGGCAAGAACAGTCATAAATTTGTTTACAACAGACGTCTACTATGCGGTAAATAAAATATGATCTGAAAACTATTAGATATCAAGGAAATCAAAATTAAATTTTTCACTTTAACACCCCGTATCTTTTAACTTTGATTTTTGTACTGAGGTAAATTTAGCTAAATCGTAAAATTTTGATGATGATAACCCACTGCTGCTCTGTGTTCCATTACTTTTGGACTACCTGTAAAATTGACAAACTGTTTTATATTGTATAATAACAATTATATTGAGCTTTACCATAGAAATGTGTCACCCTGTATATATGCAAACAGATAAAAACTGAAACTAAACCCGGATATGGATTCTAGGGGGCGTAGTTTCCACTCATTTGAAGATATCTTTTTAAAATTCGAAAGTCGCTGTCTCTTCTATAACGAATTTTTTTACGAAAATACTTTAAAAATTATAGACTGTTAAACCATAAACTTAACTAAAACTACTGCCAAAGCATCAGAGAAACGCTCTATTTGAAATTAATTAATTTTCTGGAAACATTTTAATATAATGAAGGACAATGACAGTTGAAGCTGAAATTTAAGGGTTTGTAGAACACAACATAATCCGTATTCGTTTCAGGTTCCCTGCCTAAATATTGCCAATTTTGACGTTTCAAATCGCGACTTTGACGTTTTAAGGAGAACCCCAATTTTTTTTCTTTAAATGCCTATTTTGTCCTTTAACTTAGGTTTAAATTTTGATACATGGTTCACTTTTGATAATAGAAACACGGGTACCAAATTTGGTTCCCCTACTTTATTTCCGGAGATGTAAAAATGTTCCGAAAGAAAATACAAAATTTTCCGGGAAAACCTGGAGCGATTTTTCTGGGTAACGAACTTATCCAAGCCACTTACGTAAGGAGGGTACTTGCCAAATTTGATCAAAATCGGTTCGGTGTGACACACACACGCACGCGCGCGCGCGCACACACACACAGTGTGTCCTAGATAAGGAAGGCCACTGTGGGAATCCCCAAAGCGGCAGCAGATAGTGACTTGGTTAAATGGGTTTTTAATGATGTGTACGTCTAAGAAAGGCAAAGAAAAATTATTTTTTATTTCCATGGTGAACTGGATTTGGGGGTTGATGTTATTTAGGTAAGAATTCTTGTCTTGCCTAAATAACAGCAGGTAGATGGAAGGATACATACAATACAAGACTTGCAACGAACTGCGAGATCTCTCTGGGGCCTATCGAAATATATAAAATCGAAACTGACCCCGAAAATGAATTCTAGGGGTCCTAGTTGGAGCTCATTTGAAGAATTAATTTTTTCAAAACTCAAAAGTCGGGATCTCCCCATTAGTAATTTTTTTCTAAGAAAATTCACTAATAAACTTAAACTAAAATGACAAAAGTATGCTTTGGAAAATAAATGGATGTGACAATAGCCATATTTGGATTGACAGTAACATTAATTTTTGAAACATTAGTTTCTTGCATAATTTATTGTGTAATAATTAGAACTGTATCTAGTAAATATGTTTTCTAACGAAGAACATTTTGACATGTTGGCATGTTTCATTTAATCCAGCCGATACTGTTCTGTTGTGAAGCGAATGTATTTCCAGAAATATTCGGAAAGAAGACACCCAAATAAAAGGACTTATAGCAAATTAGTGACAAACCTTAAAGCATATGGTTCTTTCAAAAAAACTTTTGGTTTCTTGGCAAAAGTCTAGCAATGAGAAAGCAGTACATGATGTTTTGTTAGCAGTTACTGAGGATCCCGGTACATCAATCCGGCGGATTGAACGAAACGTTGGTATATCAAAATCAACAGTACATTTTATTTTACGAAAACAAAAATTACATCCGTACAAGTACAGAATTTGTCAAGGACTCAGACCAGGTGATTTAGAACGACGTCTCTCATTCTGTGCCCTAACCCTTTCCCCCATTTTTTGACATAGAAAAACTCCATTGGTAGGCCTTGGTCATGTGACATAGAGAACAATTTTCACAGCATTTATAAAGTTTTTCCTCTTATATGTATCTTTTGATCTTTTCTTCATCAAAATCGAATTACAAATACAAAAGTTACAGGGGTGTTTTCATCTAGAATGGGCCACACTATATATATATATATATATATATATATATATATATATATATATATATATATATATATATATATATATATATATATATACAAATTTTAACGGACCTTAGTTTCGGGTTCTAGGGGCCCAAATTCGCGCTCAAGTGAAAAATTTTTTGAATAATCTCACCATCGATAAAAATTCTCTAAAAACCAGAGACACGTCGACTTTGTTTTCAAAGGGGGCACATGGTGGTGTAAGTTTTAGTGTCTTGGAACCTACCCCTTAGACACCGTTAGGTTTTAAATAACACCCTATGTTGGGTGACACCTCATTTTAAAAGCTTTCTCAGTGCTGCTCATGACTGTTTTAATTTTGCTTAGGGAATAAGACAAAATATGAATGAATGAAAGAATGTTATTTAATTAAATGTTTAAATTGTTTTCCCTCCACCTCCATACAATTGATAAAATTTCTCCTCCACTTCTGCACGAACATTGAGCACCCCATAAGACTTTTCTCTATGGGGACACTTGGAAGTCGAAAATTTATGCAACACGACCACTTACTTGAGGAGCTTTGTTGGTGAATTGTCGAAGCATGTCGAAATGTTTGTTCAGAAGTGGAGAAAAAATTTCATTATTGTATGGAAGTGGAAGAAAAACAATTAGAAAATTTAACTAAATAACATTACTTCATTAATTACTATGTTGCCTTATTCTTTAATTGATGATTTTATTGCCATATCCAAACCAAAATTTAAAAAGTCAACTGTTGTCGAGAGCAGAATTGAGAAAGCCTTAAAATGAGATATAGGGTGCCATTTAAAATTGAAGGATACTTTATCCCCTGCCCAAGGGGTAGCTTCAGGCATGTTATCGGTGTGATACATACATACATATATATATATATATATATATATATATATATATATATATATATATATATATATATATATATATATATATATATATATATATATATATAAAACTAAAATAAAAGAGCCTCGGTGGTTCAGTGGTAAGAACGTGTGCCTCTGAACCGAAGGGCACTGGGTTCGAACGCAGGGTACTCCTTTCACTTTTTCAGCACATACTGTACAATTAACATCAACCGACGTTGTGACATTGTATTTGAGCAAGTTGAATGCCTACACGTTCTGCCCTTCGGAGGGGGTGTAAAGCTGTTAGTCCCGTGTCTATGCAATGTTGGGCACGTTAAAGATCCCTACCCTCCTTACAGAAAGGCAGGGGTTCGACAAAATTTCCAGGATAGTGAGGTGAAAATGCTCCCTGGCGTCGGTGATTGGCCATAGTCGCGGAAATAGGCCGACGTTAAAGAAATAAAAACACACACAAAAACTGAAATAAATACATAATAATACTTTGAACATATAATGCACAATGCTACTGATAGCAAGTTGACATGTCAAAAACGTTTAACAATCTCTCAAAAATGACATTTATTGCAAAAAATTATTAAAATTATTACAGATGCCACTGGATTATGAAATAAGCATTCTAAACTAATTTTTCACAAGTACAGTATAATCTCGATTGTTTGTGTGTGGATTATCCGTGCTGAGAAATTGATCAAAATTTAAAATCAGGTATAGAACGAAATTTCAATTTTTTTCGTGTCCTCTCGTACAAATATAATAAATATCCCTAATAAAAACCAGCAACCAACTAAGTACGGTTCTGCCTATTATAACTACTACGTTGCAAAAATCACAAGGAACATAAAACTGTGAAATTCGTTAGAACCTGCAGTGTAGCAGTATGTATGTAGAAACAGAATGAACTGTCACATATTACTTTTCTGTTGTGATAAATTCTTATTTATCTCCGAACGTGTCACTGCAATAGAAACGCTAAGAAGGATCTTTATCCGGGAATGTTTATGTTAAGGTCATAATTTTCTTTTTACGCTTGACCTCATTCAAAATTGAATGGGCGGCACGGCAGAAAGGAACAAGATAAACATTTCCTGAGAAAGACACAGCTGTTAAACATTCTGTATGTATATCGGGAGTATACTGTATAACTAACCTTGTGCAAAAAGTGCATTTTATTATTAATCATACAGTATTTTTTTTACGGTAGATCAAGAAATTGATCTTTGCCGAAGTTTTAGATGTGCTACATTTGTCCTAAGTTATCTCAACTAGTTGCTAGGTTAGCTTTTCATTTTCCTTAAATGTAGAAAAATTTATAAAATATACAAGATACTTGTTTTTGAAAATTTTGTCAATTTCAAATCCTTAGCAAAAAAACTGTCACCTATTTATTTTTTACATATTGTACCAACAAATTATAACATGTTCGTAAAATACCTTTGAGGGACTACGACTTCAAGCTCAGGGAAAATTCCATATTTCATGTTGTATATTAACTTTTCGGCTGAAAACAATCTTCAAGCATGTTGACAACAAGCGTGGGAGAACCTGTACCAAAACAAACAGGTAAGATAATAATGAATTATATGTGTATGTGCTTTAAAAACCATTTAGATCGCTCTACCGGAAAAAACATGTATACATAAAAGTATAGTAAAATATTTCTAGCAATTTAATATTAGGCACAATGACAGACAGATAAGACCTCCTGATTTAATATTTTGATGAATAATGATCTAGATCAGACATCTTCACTGCATACATACATTGATTAATATTATTTTAATAAAAAAGGTAAATATATCATAGAACAGAGACCAGTATCCATGGTCGTGGCTTCCAAAATTTGTAACTGAGAAGCAAAATTTAGGGGCCCGGAGGACAAAATAAAGAATTCTTATGACGCAACATTTTAAATGCTCAAATATTGACTTCGCTGGTTATTTTAAAGCAAAATTGTATTAGACTTTTTTAAAGAATCACATTTTGATTTATTTTTCACACAAATATTTAAAAAAAAAAACAATACTGAACAAGAATAAGTACTTATAACCTCGAAGTGTTTACAAATCGAAACAAAAAGACAGAAGCATGGAACTAAAGTTAAATAAGATAAGATTCAAATAATCCTCCATCATCTGCCAAACAATATCCTAAACGATTGCAAAATTCAGATCCAACATTGCTCAATTGGTATTGTGTGATTCTATCGCATTCTGCCGAAATTCCATTTTTAAGTTGCTGGAGGTTTTCAAAACGAACGTTAGTATACATTTGTGATTTAATGTGGCCCCAAAGAAAAAAATCGTTTAGTGCGAGATCTCGGGGGGGGGGGCATAAAAAATTATGGTTTGGTCCAATAATATGACCTTGAAAACTATTGCGTTAATATTATCGCACTGCAAGGGTATTGTGTGCAGGACATCCATCCATTTGATACCAGGTCTCTTGATTTTCCCTAGCAACAACGTTTAATTAAGGTCCATACACAGCCGGCACTCAGTTTCCTGACAGACACCAATTTGGTGCATGTGGTGACGAAAGTGGCAGTGTCCTGTATACAGGCCAACTAGAGTACTCAGTTGTTGTCTGTTTAGCTCTAGAAGTTTTTTAGCCCTTAACTCTGATAGGCCATTTATGAAAGCCTTAGAGTGAGCTAATCCTGGGAGATTTTGCCATTGCTGGATTGTCATTCTACCTGTCTAGGTTTTTAAGGTGCGCTTCGCTGTGCATGATGCGATAAAGTCCACCTAAGAACCACCCCTGGCAAGCGTGTTGGCCGCTACATTGTCATCATGGTCCAAGTGATCCGGTATCCAGACCAGCGACACCTCATTGCAGCTGCCCAGTTCGTTGAGGGCAGATTTACAGCTCCATCAGCCGGTGGCTGTAGGCAGGCGAGGGAGGGCAGAGATAAGACTGTCTGGCTACTCAGTAGGAGTCGACCTGCGCTTGCTGCATCCTTGGGGTGCTGACAGGTCACTGCGCCCTTAGAAGACACATCACATTGATAGGTGTCTAGAGGAATCCCATTTGCCAGGAATGCGGAAAGAAGGAAGAGACGTTTTACCACTACCTGTGTGAATGCGAAGCTTTTGGGAGTCTTCGAACAGAATTGTTCGGCTCGAGGACTCTGCAGAGGAACCAGGTAAGTTCCGTCCAAGGGACGACCGTCATGGCCTTCATTTCGAGGTCGAGGCGGTTTAACGACGGAACTGAGGAAGTGTAGAGCATGGTTGCTGGGTTGCAGGGGTTGGCAAAAAGGGCCCATTGTGGCCTGCTTGCCTGGCGTTAACCTCCCCACCACTGCTACTACTACAGCTCCATACCGTTTTTGAATTGCAGCGGTAGGAACCAAGTGTCTTTATTGCAGCTTGGCTATCTGAGTATATTTTTATCGATTTGTGTGTGCACTGGTTTTGTATAATTTCCCTTGCATACATCTCGATGGCATACACTTCTGCCTGGTGTATGGTTGTGTCTAGTTGATAATCTAGCATCGGTGGTGCTCCCACATGCGCCGGCTCTTGCCCCCCTATCGGTTTTGGAGCCGTCGGTATACCAGCAAAGATCGGTCCTCAATAGGGTCGTTTTATTTCAATCCCAGTACTCCCTTTCTGGAAGGACGGTCTTGAAAGACAGATCTCTGCTGATCTTTGTGGGCATCAAGTCTGAGATCATTCCCAGAACCTCATGACTCTCAATGTCATCAAGGAGTCCGGTCCCTCCCAGACTGATTTCCTTCGGCATGCTGTCGGCCGTTTGTTTTAATCTGTACGTTGTCCACCTAGCCTCCCTCTCCAACCAAATGTGAAGAGGTGGATTGTTTAGGAGGACCTCCAGAGTGGCTGATGGAGCGGTGCTTATCGCACCCGTTATCATCAGACAAGCTTGTCTCTGTAGCTAAGCCAGTTTTGCCCTCGCGATACCATGAAGTGCCTTAGGCCACCATACTATGGCTCCATATGTTATCATTGATTTGATAACCACTACATAGAGCCAGTACATCTGTTGGGGGCTTGTTCCCCAGTTATTTGCACAGATTCTTCGCCATGTCCACAGGGACAGTTTGGCATTCTCTAACAGTTGAGCTTCTTATCTACGGTAACCCCCAGATATTTCGCTTTTTCCATAAATGGAATCGTTTCCCCCATAAGAATAGGTGGTTTTAATTTGTCCAACCTTCTTCTTCTCGTAAATAGAACAATGATGGTTTTGCGGGGTTCACAGACATCTGTTCCCTCTGACACCAATCGTTCACTGCATTTAGTGTCTCTTGAAGAATATTTGCAAGTTCCTCTTCAGATTTGCCTCTAACCATTATAGCTAGATCATCCGCATACGCCAGGACCTCAACCTCCCACAGCCCCAGGATAGCCAGCACATTGTCCACAAAGAGGGACCAAAGCAGGGGAGATAATACTCCCCCCTGCAGGCACCCCCTCGCAGTCCTGAAGCTGACCACCTTCCCCTGCAACGAGGTAATAACAGTCCGATTGTGAAGCATGCTACCGATCCAGTCACAAATGGTAGGTTCCACCCCTCTAGCGATAGCGGTTTCACAGAGGAAGTTAGGTAATGAATTGTTAAATGCTCCTTCAATAACGAGAAATGCAGCCACTGCTACCTCCCCGTTATCCAGGGAGTGTGTGATTTTCTCAATGAGGTTATTGAGTGCTAACCACTCACTTATCAATCATACACCACTTTATTCGCACCGCTTACTAATGATCGGTCATATGATGCAATAATAAGCAATTCTATTTCTACAAATAAATGCACCGGCACAGGTCCTACACTAATACTGTAGATATAAGCAATAAATAACTCATTCGAAAAAATATCCTTAAGAAACTTAGGTTATGATACTTAGAATCAGATCACCAAAAAGCCTAGTATAGTATGTATGTATGTATGGTGATACTGCGGATGAGCTGTCAACTAGTTTTAGAAAAATCGACTGCTGATAGATGAAGTTTACCACCTTATATGCACATTGATACTATTTTTAAGTTGTGCACACACGTCTTTATGTTGTCAGAGCTTATCGTTGCTGAGTTATTAATATTATTACTTCATCGCTGATCGCATACAATAAGTTTAAACTAACATTGTTTTTTATTCTATGTCTTTGCTTTCTTTGGTTTTCACCTACCTATGATTTTGGTCGGGTTATGTCAGGTGGTTCAGGCTTGCGTCGTAGTGGATTTTACATAAACGACAAGAAAAATGTTGGCCCTTCAATCCCCAAACAAAATGGGGGACCTGGAGCAAATAGACGTCCTGAAGGAGAAAGAACATTATTAACCCTTTCGTTCCCAATACCTTACATATACGACATAAAATAAAGTAACTCTCATTCCCACTGCTGTATATATATATATATATATATATATATATATATATATATATATATATATATATATATATATATATATATATATATATATATATATATATTTATTTATATATATATATATATATATATATATATATATATATATATATATATATATATATATATATATATGTTCAACCTTGTCTTAAACCAGCTGGTGCATATATGCAGCAATTAACTTATTTTTGCACCTTTGGCCATACCACGGCCGCATGTATACGACACTTTGGTCGTGCCTTAGAGCCCACTGCTTGATATATTAGATGAACCGTGGAAATGGAACCACCGCTGCATTTATACAGCACTACCGTATAAATACGACATATCAGTAATTTACACCACAAATCGGTTCTTAGGTGCAGCCAACTGTCTTTGGATCTGCTAAAACTAGCAAGAACCGGTATATAGAGTGTATCAAAATGGCGTCTAATCCAGGGCCTTCGAGAACAGGAGAACACAGGGAAGGTGATAATATATGTGCTCTTAAAAGTATAAAATATGAGAATATTCTCGCATGTTAAGATTCAGACGACGAGCCTTTCGTTGATAGTACCAGTGAGTAACAACCCAATTCGGATGACACTGAGGCAAGTAGTGAGGACAATGTTGTACGTAGAATTTTTGCAGAGGAAATGATGTTTTTAGTGATAATGAAAGCGATATTCAAGATGAATCTGAAAATGATGTTAAACATACTGATATATAAATATTGTATTATGATATTCAATAAAAACATTTTCAGATTTTATTTGATTATTTACAGATATGCCGTACATATGTCAGTGGTGCTCATGGCAAATAAAAAGGCTGGGTATGATAGCATTGCAAGGTCGATTAGGCTTGGTAAAGAAAGGGTTAAGAAGTAGTGTTTATGCAAAATGTAAAAAGGCTGCTTATAGATGTCCAACTAAGCTGTTTTTGTCGATTTTACCTTTATATTTCATTCCCAGCCCAGCACCCCTAATCACTCGGGTTTCCATAAGTTGTGGAGAGGTTGATTCCACATTTCTCTTGTTGCTTATGCATACAGAGATGCTTTTAAATGTGTTTCTCAAAACATTTTTCAGCAATCGCGTGTGCTGCTCATCTGGATAATTACCGGTTTATTAACCGATGTTTGCCTTGCACCTCAAAAACAATTAGCATGCAATCAAAACACTCACCACAGATCAGATAACTATTATGTGAATCGAATCAGGAAGTAAAAATTCAGGTCCTTAAATTGGTCTAGTTATAGAGGCAAACTATTTTAAATCCACATTTACAATAATTTTAAAACATTTAAAACAATTCCATACCTATCCATATCGAAGAAATTGCAGATGTTTGTTGCTGTTTTTGTTTTATTAGACATTCCACGAACCGTGAAATAACTTCAAAATTTTAAATATAATAATAATATCGGCTAGGGAATGGGGAGGAGTTGTCAGTGTCAGCACTGTCACCTGTCACTTTCATGTCAATGTCAAGTGAAAACCACAGCATAGGTGCTGTGCCAAAACCATAGATTAGGTAATAAGACTTACCTTGTTATCTAATCTGAGGTCAAAACTGTCAAAAATAGCATCAGAATAAGCCACAAAACAGAACCACAGCCAGTGGCGGATTTGCCCTAATGCCCAGTAGGCCCGGGCCTAGGGCGACCAGATATTAGGGGCGGCCAATCGTGACAAAAAACACATTATGGCGTATAGCGGCCGCACTGCACGGTGCAGTCTGCACCGCATCGTATAACAATAATCTTCCTAAATCACTTTCGCATGATTGGTGCTGAGAAAGGGGCGGCTGGTACTTACTACGTGGCCTGGGGCCTAGGGCGGCCAAGACTGCAAATCCGCCACTGACCTCAGCAGATTTTTTCGATGCAGTGACGTATCGACGGAATAGTGCGTTATCTATTAAGAATTGAGACAATGGCAACACGTTTCCAAATACCAGTGAACTATATACTATACGTAACAGTATATAGTTCAATGCCAAATACTATATAATGACAATATAGGACACTCCAATGCTTTAACATTGGTAATATTTGTGATAGCACACAAGCGCCACCTCGCGTGAAGTACTATCAACTGAGCGGGTAATTTGAATTATATATTTACCTGAATATTATAGATGAATATAAAAACTTGTACATGACGAAACAGTGAAAATCTTCTGATTATATAGTTATAAATAGAATTTGTATCAACAATCAGCTTGAAACCTAAATGAATTTAGCATGAATAATTGAGCTAATTTCTCTTACACATAATCTCATTTCATCGTTATTTAAAGTACTACCTTCAAACCGTGGTTAAACTACTATTTTAAGGGTAGGTATAGGAATATACTGAGAGCTGTTTCTGACAATATTAAGTTACAATCTGTACTTACCTATGAATAATTGTTCTAGGTATAAATGGTAGCACAGTACTCAATTTGCTATATCTCTACATGAAAACTGTCTTATTAATCTAATATTCTGAAATATATAACTGCTATACCTAGCACATAATAAAGAAATTGTGCAGATTAAAGGTGAGACTAACTCTTTCTTCCGTGAATAAATTTAATAAATCTATTACAGGACTGAATCTGTAATTTCTACTTGTCTCTTTAAAAACTTGTCTTAGGAAGGTAATTAAAAGCATTACCAAGTAAAATAATTTAATTTTAAAAATGTGACAATTTATACCATACTGAAATAAAAAAGGACACAGAACAAGATAGAAAAACAGTTTTATTATATCATTTATTATTAATGCAAAACTTTTTTTGCCTTCATATGTCTTTTCCTTGATGCACTGGAAGACAGTTTATGATTGAAACCTTTCAACCATCCGTTTACGAAGTCTATCTATAAATAGGTACATGATGGCAAATATTACACAATAAATTATCTTCTGCGATCTGTACATACTAGCATAAAAGTGAGTTGGCCTTCTGCTTCAACATTTTTTTTAAGTGACATTGGAATGTAAAATGCACCTTGTGCCTTCAATACTATATCCAAATCAGTTTTTTGATAACAGTACCTCTTTCTTGCATCTATAATACAAAACTATTGTCAATCCATGTTATATTGATTGTTTAATATTAATTATTAGGCAAATTTGTAAAAAAATTCGCTGTTAAAAAAAGAAAACACAAAAAATCATACTCACGTTTCGGCATCCTTTGGAAACCCACGAAATGTCTTTGATAGATTTAGCACGTTATAATTCGAACAATTATAGATTGCACAAACCCTACCACTGACATTTGTTGTAAAAGACACAGCTCAAACTTAATTACACATAGTTAAACACCAGCAATTGCTAGTCTTTACATATAAACACGTTCTCGAATGACGTAATATCAGTATTAGTACTATCCGCTAGGGGCGCTGATATTCTTGAAACACGAAATCAGCCGGAGTGTCCCGTATTGTCTATTCTATTCTATTCTCAAGGTTAGTTGGCCTGAGCTACGTAGACCTTTGACTATCTATCTACGAATAGACCAGGCATCTCCCAATGCGATACGTTGTAATGTTTGAAACCAACATTGGATAAAATGTTTGTTTACATGGTCCTCGACACCAGAGGCGTCTCGAGAATTAGGATTAAAATTTTCATAAATACGATTAAAATAATAAAATAAAATTTAAAAGATGTGTAGCTACCTATACATTCTTAAAGTATACTATTAACTAAAAAGTCTGGACGCAGCAAGTGCGTTATGGTAGTGAATTGTTATAGAAATGATTTCTCGAATAAAATGTTCGAAAGTCTCAATGTTGTAATGTTGTGATCTCGTCACAAGTGAAATTTTCTATGCAAATTCAGTAAAAAGTGTTTTCAATGAAAATTTAAGAAAAAATTATAAGAATGTGCTAACAGAATTGTTTGCAAAAAACAAAAATGTATATGAAAATTCGCTAAAAATAGTAATTTGCAAAGTGTGGTTCAAAAAATTTTACGTAAAATTTTGATAAAAATGTTTTTAACAAAAATTATCAACAGTTTTTTTCCACGAAAATTTAGTAACATTATTTTTTACGCATTTCAGTGAAACAAATGTCCCATCAAAACTTTGATAAATATTCTCTCACAACATTTAAATTAACATTTTCTTCTTACAAGAAACAATACGATAAACTTTACTGTCCTCATCGGCCAAAGATAAGAAACAATGAAATTATAATTTATACAAAGTTTTTAACTTCAGATATACCTTTTGTTGAATAAAAGAGATGAAATTTGATAGATAGTATTACACTTGTGGTACAAACCCCATACAATATTTCATTAAAATAACTGTAATGTTAAAAAATATTGTTCCAAAAACACTGGTTTTCTTGACCAATAAAGAAATTCAAGTAATTTACACAAAAACTACACTTGGCAAATTACAAATATTCACAAAAAGCGTTTAAAAAAAATAGAAACAATCCATTTCACAAAAATTACCGCCTTTTTGAATAAAATTGGCTTAAGTAATGTTACACGAACTGCATATATGTCGTTTTAAAAAAATCATCTAAAAACGTTTTTACACGACAATTTGCTAAACTAATTGCTTTCGCGAAAATTCTATAATAAAATGAAATTTCTATAATACAATTTTCCATATAAGTTCACAAGCATCCTATTGACAATAACTTATTAAACACTGCTTAATAATTACTAACGTTATAAGTTGACGAAAATTATTCTTCGGAAAAGCTAAAAAAAATCTCCAAAAACTGCTTAATATATTTTCCACAAAAATGTTCCAATACAATACATATCATTCAAGCTTTATAATCGGTAATTAAAACTACAATTAAATACAGGCTGCTTGATTTCAAAAAATTAAGTTACTCCAGTTTGAACTTTTTCAAATTCAGTCACTATTTGAGAGCGCTATATATGGAATTTCGATTTTTTGGATGAATGATATAAACAAAAATCTCACTGAATTATACATTTTCATGGGACCCTCTTATCTATGAGTAAAACGCCGTATCACAATTTTTGATACGTGCTAAAAACAGGAAAAGTTGGAAGGAATTAAAATAGCTCAAAAACTGTAAACGATATCAAAATTTGATTTTTACAAATATGCATTATAATTCAATGGCAAATGCAATAATGTAATAATATAAATTATGTTCGATTCAAAATAAGATAAGTTTCATCACCAACGACTTATGGGCCACTCTGTAATTGTCACAATAATTTTATAAGATACAGTTCAAGACGCACTATAATTAAACATATATAATATTTCCTCATATCTTGTATAATAACGGATGTTTTGAATTTTACCTCATAAGTGCACCACCCTGTATATATAATTAGAGATTTGCTTTTTAAAATAGAACTTACTTTTTACAATGTTAACCTCCGTACTAAATTTTGCTGCTAAATCTTTGTTATTTTTTGAGATGCAAATAAAACATTTGATTACCAACGACTTATGGGCCAGCCTGTAATTTTCAAAATTACTTTATAAGATGTAGCTCAAAACGAGCTATAATTAACGTATATAATTTATCCTCATATATTGTATAATAACTGATATATTGAACAATACCTTAGATATGCACCACCCTCTATATATACTGAGAGATCTGAATTGTGATATATAGTTTACTTTTGACAACGTAAACCTGCGTGCCAAGTTTTCTTGCTATATCTTGGTTAGTTTTTAATATATATATATATATATATATATATATATATATATATATATATATATATATATATATATATATATATATATATATATATATATATATATATATATATATATATAAACATATAAAAATTGAAACTGACCCCAGATATGGGTTGTAGGGGTCCTAGTTCGCGCTCATTTGAAAATTTTCTTCAAAAGTCGCGATCTCCTCATAAGTCAATTTTTTATACAAAACTTCACTGAAAATAAAATTAGACATACAAGTTTGTTCTAAACTAAAACAAATTATAAAGTAGTAATAAAGAGTATAGTGGAAAACCTAATGAAAATAATAATAAATTAATTATTTACTGGTTCTTAAATAACACTGTTTTTGTTAAAATACTTCTTACTCTTTCTGGAACCCTTTCATTAAGTTTTGCACTTTCATGGTGTAATCTTACCGAAAAGTATTTTTCTAAAAGTAATTTTATTAGTTCTAAAGCATGACTTTCTAAAGGATCGAAATCAATGTCATGTTTGTCGGAAAATATTTTAAAAGTTGTTAAGGGAATGTTTTGTAATGCAGAATTTATCAGAAATTGCATAATTTTTGTCTGTCTAGACAAAGAGTAATTTTGTTTGAAAATTCTTAAACAAGTTTCCGCTACTTTGCATACAACAACGACTTCAGGTGATGCATTAGTTAGCTTTCCATACTGTTTTCTTTTTTGCAAATCAGAGAGTGTCGTCTCTGTCGTAAGAGAATTTAAACAATTTTCACAACTTATACACCTTACGAGAAATCCTGATATGTAACTCACAACATCCTCTGAATACATTATTCAATGCCATATATCAGAAGAGAGGTAGTCATGGTCATAAATGATTGTTGAAAATTTAATATAATTTTGTGATTCCAAATTTTCATCTCCTGTGTTTGACTTCGTAATTTTACTACTGTTATAAAGTATTGATGTTGCATCTAGATCAATAACGTTACTAGACTGGCTACCCTTTATTTCTGAATGAATCAGGAGCCTTTTAAAAGTAGCCTCAAATTGCCTAGCACTAGGATTATTGTTAAAGCCACCTCTACTTCTGATAGCGCTGAAAATTGTTTATATATGGTCCTGTCCAAGTTTGTAAGTTAATATAAAATCTAAAAGATTATTGTTGCTACTAAATTATTGAAAATATGTTTTAAATTATTAATATTAATTAAAAAACCAACAAAACCAGTTTTTCTGTTCGATTTTAAAACAGACACATCACCTAAAAATAATTATCTTATATATAAACTACAACTGTCCAAGTAACTGAATATATATTCCTCATTCTTTCGGCTTAGAGCCCTTCTGTAAGAATATTTAGATAAAGGGTTTCTGGAATTGAATATGTCGAAGATGTTGTTAAAAGTTAAACAAAAGTGGGCAGTAGCTTCGGCATTTTGAAAATCTGCAAGCTGCAAATCCTGATAAAGAAAGAGCAAAGCATCTGAAACGCTTTTACTTAATGTTTGCGTAGTTAGTTTTACTTTCATCTTTTCTCTTTCCCACTGCATAATATGTCTTTTCCTTATTTTGGTTCCAGCATGTAAACCTTCAATATCTTGCAGCTCTACCAGTTTTTCTAGATATGACCACTTGATTTCTTTGCTGCCATGTTTTATAATTCTACAACTTGCCAGACAATTTCTTATTAATTTCATCATGTGGCAAGCATTTAGGAAAATATATACATTTTCATGGGCTACAGGATGCGGGAAATAAGCCTTTAAACCTTCTTGAATAAAAGGATCTAAGTTTGCTCCCAAACATTTAGCCATGCTTATATTTGCAGCTGCTCCATCAAAAGTGACGGAAGTAACGACGATTCTTGCGTGATGTATAAAACTTAAAGCCTGATTTAATAGGCTTGCTTTTTCTACACCAGAAATGCCAGCTAGGAAAAAATAACCCACTGGAACTTTCCAATGACCATTTAAAGCAACTAATAAGAATAACAAAACTTCTTTAGCCTCTGGAAGCTCGTCTGAATTATTCATATCAACGCCAATATCTACGCAACCACAAAACTTTTTTCCTGTCCACTCAACTTGACGTCTTATGGACATCTCGTCGATAACTAGGTTACAAAGTATTTTGCGACCTTTTTCAGCTGCTTCTCTTCTTTTGGAATCCAAAACCGCTAAAGCTTCTTTGCAGAATCCAGGAGAACCATCAACTGTTTGAAGCCATTTAGAAATGGTTCGAGGATGTGGCAAAGATTTCATAAATTTTTCTCGAACGTAATTATAAGCTTTGTTTGAATAAAAATTTAGAGTAATAGCAAACGACCTTACGTCTGGTGAATAGTTCCGTTGTAAAAGCGGTTTAATGAGGTCCATTTGTGTGGGTAGAGAGGCCTAAAAATATTACAAGCAATGATATAAATTCAATAACACTCAAAAGTAAGACTTACGTTCAGGGATGTTTCTGTATTTTCCGTAAAAGCAAAGCGACTTTTCAAATGCTCAATCAGCGATTTCTGGTTAAAAACTCTCGCTTTAAGACGTCTTTTCTGTTGGCGCAATATATTTATTTTCTTTTCTTGTTTTATTACTCCTTTAGCCATAGATAATTTTTTAGAGACGTTTTTGAAGTTCCTGATAAACTCCAAAATAACGTAGTTTGTGCCTAAAAATGGAAGATATTTGGTACGTTTTCAGTGAACAGAGTATAATTTAAAAAAATGCTTTCTCATATTTTCCCTCAATTCAAAGTTCTGGCATATTAACTTACTTTCGACGTGGAGTAATGTTAGCTTTTGGTATTAATTTAGGAGGGCTGCCAAGTGCAGCATCTGTTGAACATGATAGTTCCACGGCAGTTAAAGTTGATGATGACGATGATTTTTCTCGATTTTCTTCAAAACTATGACTGCAATTTTTATCGGGTAATTTATTAATTTTAACAATAATAAAGGTTTACAAAATAGGAAGAATTCTTTACCTTCTTTCCGCATGAGCAAGAGCGTCCATGCCAGAAGTAGAAGGCACTGGAGACCTTAAAACTGATGGATACGCTGCTTTTTTTAATACCCTTCTTCCACTTGGGTAAATAATAAAAGAGTCTTCATTAAAGTGCTGAGAACATAAATAAGAATATTTCGGCAGCGTATCCGTTTTTATACTTAAGGCTGCGCACCATTTTTCTCTCCTTTCTTTAATAGATGGAAACCTAAAAATAGTGCCAAACTGACGTGCCGCCGCTGAAAATTGCAAACAGCAAGGTACTTACGTATGCAGAGACACCGTTGCCACATCCCCAGGTAATCTTTTACAAACAATACACTTTTTCACCATTTTGCAAAAACAAAACTCAAAATCTTTATTGCCAATCAAGGTAACACATAAAAATAAACTCTCAGTATACTTGCATACTATTCACAAACAAATACAAGCCACAACTGAGGATTAATACAAATCTAGATACTTCACATGCAGCAAGATAACGATTTAAGATTGAGTTTTCTGGTTATATTTACAAAAAGAAGGGAGAAACCAAGGAAAATATATGTTAGTACATCTTTACATTCATAAATAAGCCCTAATGAAAGTAAGTGTAATGTCTTAAGTGACAGAAAAGTAATAAATTTGTCATCCTCAATGACTTCCTTGTCATCATATTCGGCGATTTAAGGATGAATTATTACATAACGGCAACGCGTTAGCCACCACCCAATCAGAGCAGAGGACCGATGTAAACATAGAGTCCCTTGAATGTTGGCTTCAAACAATTCGGCTGTGTGCCCAGTCTATTCGTAGATAGATAGTCAAAGACGCAGACTATCCGGCCATATCGTATCTTGCATGGGGTCACGCCGACATCGGTGTGTCTAGGATATCCCTATAACCCCACAATTCATTTGTCGCTGAAACTTTTTTGGCTCTTATTTCACGGTAATGTTTTTATACTCTATAATAAGGGAAGTTATTAGGATCACAGTTTGTTTGCACCTCACTATTATCTATACTGTTCTGTTACTCGTTATTCACTGTCACTAAGCATAATGTCATTTGTCATGGAACGGACTGACTGGTAAGGTAAAAAGGGTTATGTGTTATGTATAATATGTACACAAGGCGGTACTTGAAGAGGTGAAATATATACACATATATACAGATGGAAGTGTCTCGCTTATTTCACGAAAAATTTCCAAATTTGCCGCCTGTATCCCAAGGAACAATTAGCAAAATAGAAAAGCAGTTTCGCGAGCTTGGTCATGTGAGACAGATAAAAAAAGTAGCTGCCAATGCAGTAAGTGATGATACGAAATTGGATATTACGCTTGAGTTTCAAGAAAACCCACATACTTCTGGTCGACAAGCAGCCCAACTATTCAACGTTAGCCACACAGCAATTTTTCGAACATTAAAGGAAAGTAAAATGCATCCCTATAAAATGATACCAACTCAGGAGCTCATGGAGGACGATTTCGATAGGAGAACGTATTTTTGTGAACAAATGATGGCAATGTTAGATAACAATGTGATCCAATTAGAAGATGTTTTGTTTTCTGATGAGAGCACATTTACACTTCACGGTCATGTTAATCGTCAAAATTGCCGCTATTGGTCTAATGAGAATCCTCATTGGATGAGAGAGGAACATACGCAATATCCTGAAAAAGTTAATGTTTGGGCAGGAATTGTTGAAAATCATATCGTAGGTCCCTTTTTCATTGATGGCAACTTGAATGGGGATAAATATTTAGAACTGCTCCAAAATAATGTCGTGCCAACTTTGACAAACTTATATCCAGATCCAGCAAACCCACAAGTTCCTGCCAATAAAATATGGTTTCAGCAAGATGGAGCACCGCCCCATTACCAAATCAATGTCCGGCAGTACCTGAACCAAATTTTTCCAAATCGGTGGATAGGGAGGCGCGGATCGATAGAATGGCCAGCACGATCTCCTGATCTGTCGCTATTAGACTACTTTTTGTGGGGATATGTCAAAAGTATTGTATACAAAACTAAGCCCCTCAACTTAGATGACTTAAAAAGACGAATCACGCTTGCGATTAGATCAGTCACGCCTGAGATGTTGAGTAATGTTAGAAGACATTTCTATACCAGATTAGCATGTTGCCAAGATGTTCGTGGCGAGCATTTTGAACATTTACTACATTGACATTAATTTTTTTTTGTTTTTTTAAATTATTAAGAAATAATCAGTATTTCTTATTAGAATTTGTGAAATAAAATAATTTTCTATTTTTAATGTTAATTTTTGTAATAAATCTGAAAATACTTAATATTTCCGAAACAGTTGAAGATAGGTATAGAACATTGTACATGAATTATGTCTAGAATTTTCTGAAGAATCCAAAAAATTTATAATATACAGGGGCTTGTATTTAAAATAAGAAAGTTGGTATTGGCCACTGTCACATGACGCACCCTATATAATTTTTTTTTCTTGAAAAAGATGCGCAGTTAAAAATACAAATCGACGTGTCCAAGCGTTTTTCCCAACACGCCCTCATTTATCCGTTATCGAATTTATTCCATTTGGCTGTTCCACACTGTATATATACACACATATATACATTGAAGGGAGCCTTGAAAACACGAAAAAGAGCATATTTGTAATACTACCTACAGTTTTAGCCTGCAGGATCGTATAAAATTCTCGAGTGCATCTATGATGTACTTGTTGTCAGAAAATATGAAGTTATATGGGTGAATGGGGTTAGTTTTTTCTAATTCAGTCAGTTTGCGGTACAACGTTTGGCAGTGGTTCCAGTTGTTTTCACATTCTAACAGTGTGTGTTCGATTGTTCCGATCCTTCCACAAACACATAAATTGCTGTTTGTTATTCGTAATCTGTGCAGGTGAACTGGAATTAAGCAGTGTTCACTTCTCAATCTGTTTATGGTATATCTGGAGTGTGTGACTTGCTTGAACCAAGGTTGTTTTGGAGGCAGTCTGTTATGTTCGTAGAACCTTTTCCCTTTCACATTCCCTTGTTCTTGCCAGATAGTAATCCACTTTTGGTACATTAAAGTAGATACTAAGGGCATAAAATCTGTGTAGTCCAGCTGTGTGTTCGTGTGTCTTTCTAACATTCTCCCTTCGGCGGCGAGATGGTCTGCTTTGTTGTTGCCTATAATATTAGTGTGGCTTGGTATCCAGGCAAACACTATTTCAAAGCGATGTTCTTTGAGAAGGGTGTATAGCTCTCGGATTTCAAATGTGATATACTTTCGTTTCCGTATACCATTGTGACAGATACCTTCCAGCACACTTTTGGAGTCTGAAAAGATTATATATTGATTTGGAGCATTTGTCCTGTGAATAGCTTGAAGTGCATGCAAGATAGCTATGCATTCCGCTGAGTATATGTTGGTGTCCGGGGGGAGTTTTCTTGCTATATTTAGATTTAGTTGGGTGCTAAAGACCCCGAAGCCTACTGTTTTAGTTGCAGGGTCGACTGAAGCATCAGTGTATAGAGAAATGTGTGCAGGTCAGTTATTTTTGCAGATTTCATTGAACAACGTGCAGTTGTCATTCTCTTTGCCTAGTGGTGTTGAGTAATATTTTATGATCTGCATCTGGCTTTTGTAGCTATATTGGAAGCAAGGGTTAGCCGGGAATGTTTTTAAATTGTCTTTATGTTCATTCAAGAAGTCAACAGCCTGTAGCAATGGGGGGAGGTTTGGGTTTCTCCAGTACTGAACATTTCTGTTAAACTGTGCTCTCAGTTCTTCCATTAGTGTAAAGATTGGGTTGTTGGAAGTAGCACAAACTTTGGCCACATACTTATAGGCATACTTGGCGCATAGAAGACTCACCGGTTGTTCCCCTGTCAGTCCTAGCAATATGTTAGTCGGGGTTGATCTCATCGTTCCGGTAATGATTCTGAGCGCCATGTATTGAGTACGGTCAAGAACAGCCATGTCCATGGTTTTGCTTCTGCATGTAAATTGCATTCCGAATGTGAGGTGGGTTCTCACTACTGCTTTATAAATTGTAAGTAGTGTTAGTGGATCTGTTCCCCACCAGACACGGCAAAGACTTCTCATCACATTGATGCCTTGAAGAGCTTTTGCTTTCATATTTTGAATGTGCATTTTCCATTACATCCGTTGGTCTATTGTAACACCGAGATATCTTACATGTTCCTTCCAAGGTATTGCACACGAGTTGATCCGTAGAAGTGTTCGGGGGGTGCTCACTGATCCTGTGGGAGGGAAGAGTATGGCTTCACTTTTTTCCTCAGCGACTGGGAGGTCATGATCTCTGAGCCATCTACTGATGCGGTCCAAGGAGTTGTTCATATTGATCATTAGATCGTTTAAGTTAGCTCCACTTGAAATAACTGCAATGTCATCTGCATATTGTATGATTTTACATTGCGGAGTGGATAGAGTGCTTAAGCTGGCGGTATAAATATTAAATAGAAGAGGAGCTAATGGGGAACCTTGAGGGATTCCCTTCATAGCTTGTCCTGGGCCGATATATCCTGCTGATCGTGGATCTTTTATGTAGATGGTTCTTTGTGAAAAAATTTGTTGGATCAAGAGACACATATCTTCCGGAATATCACAGTGAGACAGTTTATGAATTAGTTTATTTAAGTTAACATTATCATAAGCCGCTCTGATATCCAGCAGAACCAGTACTGTGTAGTTTCCTTTGCTGATGTTTACGTGTATGTCCGTTGTGATCAGGGCTACGTTGTCATAGATGCTAAGCCCTCTTCTAAACCCAATGCCTGCAATGCAGGCAGTACATTGCTTCTTTCTATGCTCCATTCTATTCTGTGTTTTATGAGCATTTCAAGAGTTTTCAGCATCGTTGGAGACAACATGATAGTGGGGAAGCTATTGCGGTTTTGTTCACATCGTCCAGGCTTTAAAAAGGTTACCCCAATGTGTGTTTTGATGTCATCGGGTAGGGATATCAGCCCCGCTAGGCAGTTATACAGGTGAAGAAGTTTTTCTACAGCTGCTGGGTGCAGATTTCTCAACATACTGTACGTTATGCCATCATACCCAGGAGATGAGTCTTTTTTGGATTGGAGTGTGATAATTAATTCGTCTCTTGTGAATGGATCGCTGTGGAGTGTCTTGAAGTCTGGGGAGGGTGATGGTTCGTCTGGGATGTAGGGAATAGTCAAGTCTTCCAGGATTTCCTGACCCAAGTTTTCAGGGTAACTCCACTTGCAGGGTTTGTGTACCCAATTGTTTTTGAATTTTAGTACCTGCTTCCACACCTGAGACACTGGAGTTTCTATGTTCAATCCTTCACAGTACTTCCGAAAGCTATCTTTCTTCTTTTCTTTTATTTTCTTTCTTGCTATTGCAGATTGCCGCTTGAGTTCTATGTAGTTTTCTAAAGTGTTATTGTTTTTATAATTTCGAAAGGCTGTTCTTCGGCTCTGTATTGCCTGAGCACACTCTTCATCCCACCAAGGATTTCGATATCGCTGTTGTCTTGGGCCTGTATTTACAAGTGGGATGCTGTGGGCTGCCGCTAGGTGTATAGCCTCCACCATATCATGGAATTCATTTATTTCGCAATTTGTTGCTATTGTGCCTGTCATCGCTGAGTATTTATTCCAGTCGACTTTTCGCGTGCAATACCTTTTTTGTGGATTAGGGTTAGTATTAGCTGTGTTTATTCTAGTTGGGTTGGTGTCGGTTTTCTGGATTAAGATAGACAAGTGGTCGCTATTTCCCGGGTCATTCACTACCTCCCACATTGCTGAGGTGGCAAGTTGCGGAGAGCAGATAGTCAGGTCAGGGACGCTTCTATTAGCATTTGGGGCACCTATTCTTGTTTCGCTGCCATCATTCAGAATGCTTAAATTGTGTTCATCAAGACTATTAATTGTTATTTCTCCGTTTCTGTTTGATCTGCCGGAACCCCACATTAGGTGTTGTGCATTTAAATCCCCAATGATTATAATGGGTTTAGATGTTAGTGCTGTCACCTCTCTAAAGAAATCTGGATCCAGAAGTAGATCTGGAGGGTTATACACATTTACTATGACTACCGTTTCCATCTCAATGGCCAGAACTTGGAATCTGTTGTGGTGTTGTCTTGATGTTCTAATGATTGTGAATGGTATGTTATGTTGGATAAATAGTGCCACACCTCCTCTACCATCGGCCCTATCTTGCCTAGCGCTGTTGTACCTTGGGAGTTTAATATTGTCTGTTGTTTTGGTCCACGTCTCTGTGAGACCAATGACTTCCGGATCAGTTTCCTGTATTAGTTGCATTAAATTGGTTTTATTGCTCTGAAAACTTCTAATGTTCCATTGCAGAATATTCATATCTATTGATGGGTGGGGTAGAGTTAGGTTGAAGGTCTTCCTTACCCCCCTTTGTTTTGGGTTTGGTTAGTTTTTGGTTTATTAGATGTTTTTAAGAAAAAGGTAATCAGTTTGTTGAGGTTATTCTTCTCAATTTCGGTTAGGTTATCTTTCTTTAAAATGTTTTGAATTGAAGTTAGATTAATTAGGTTATTTACATCGTTTACTTCTATTTCGGGACTCTGCTTGGGCAATAAGGTTTTAACGTTTAGTCGGCACGGGTCAGGGGTTAATGCTGCCTTGTGTGCCTCTTCGTCGTACCCACCCTCAGTGTTTAGTTTTCTTCTTTTCGGTATGGTCGTAATTGCCTGTTTGAAATGTAATTTGGGAGTGCTCGTTTTAGGTAGGTGATATTTCCGGTTTTCTATGCTAATTGAATCGAACTTGGCTTGTTCTTTATTTTGTAATGGAGGGAACTCCTGAGCATTGCTTACTATGCTATATCCTGAGCCTTTCGGTACCATTTTTTGGGCGTCAAAGAAGGATAAATTGTTCATTGCCATTAGTTCATTAATTCTTTTCTGCCTATTATATTCTGGGCAGCTTCTGTCTGTGGCTAGATGACTGTCTTGGCAGTAAATGCATTTGGGTTGCTGGTCGCAGGTGTCGTGGTTTTCACCACGTCGGGGGCATCTGGTTGTTCCCCTGCATTGCTTTTGGGTGTGTCCAAATCTTAAGCATTTTAGGCACTGTACGACTGGACTTACATATAGTTCTACTGTTTTCCTATTTCCAAATATATATGTGTATGTTGGGAGTATTGTCATTATATAGTATTTGACGTTTCTTATGTAGCACAGCATAATAGTCTATTTATCTAGAATTTATCTATGAGCAGTGTTGCCAGATTGGGCGACTTATCGCAAATTTGGCTATCTTTTATATTTTGTTGCGAGTTTATTATGAAAGAAATCGCCGAGTCGCAATTTGGGCTACTTTTGTTGTCTAAAAATCGCCAATTGGGCAATTTTAAAGAAACGAACTCTGTTGTAAAACTATCTCACTTTCGCGAAAGCTTGACTTATTCAAGTAACATAATAGCCAAACATTCTTTAACTCATGAGAAGAAAAATTTTTCTTGTGATTTGTGCATTGAAGGTGGTTGTATGCATGCAGTGGTGGAAGGAAAACCCCCTGGGAAAAGCACCCACCCCCACGCCCGTCCCATGCTGGCATAGCCCTCAATGCATAAACCACAAGAAAAATTTCTTCGGAACAACCCCTAAGAATGTCACGGGACCTGATCTGTGCGGGGTAAACAAGATTTTAAGGAGGTGTAGCTGCAAAATGGGATAAAGGCAGCGTATATAGGTAGATGCTTAGTTGGTTATTTTACATATTTTTTGCTTATACTTCTTTTTTATCTTCTTCCCCGCCAAGCACCCCTATTCACTCCTGGTACTTGGGGGTTGTTTGCAGGAAATTATTCTTGTGATTTATGCATCCAAGTGAGGTTCTAAGCATATTTCTGTTTTTTTTTTATTATAAAAACCCTCCGTGACCTATCAATATACCTAATACTTTTATTTTTACTCCTTTTGAAAAAGAAAAGAAGGGAAGTTTATCTCCACTTTTCATTGCCCTTTTAGAATTATTTTTGTACATAAATACACTACAAACAACTCCACCAGGCATTGAAACAGATATTTAGGTCAAGTTATTTATTGAGTTCTTATTTTAAGTATATATAACCTTTTTTTTTTTCATTAAACACATCTACATTTATGACGATTCACGGATTTAATTTTTGAATATGAAAATAATTACCGTTCAACTCGTAATACCGTTGATTACCTGTGGAGTTATGTATACAACACAACACCTCAAAAAATAAGATATTGTATTGAACACACTAGTTTCGATTTAACTGCTGTTTTGCACAAAATAAACATTAAAATAAATCGGCAACTGATTGTATTCGAAAATTTTTAAGCAAAGTTACACAAATTTCTAAAACATGTTATGTAACCATTAACTGGTATCGTCGGGTCAGAATTGACCCGACGGAACTTTGATTCATCACAGATTAGGCACTTCTGCAGTTATGTGATGGGGATTCCGTGACTTCTCATAGAGTACGTGCACAATTAAAAACCTGGAGCGCCAGTTTTTTTTTAGCATCGCGACAGCCAATTTGTAACGCGTTTAGGTCACAGTTGACCCGAGGATACCAGTTGCGTGTATGTTTTGAATTTATTTCACAATGGATTTTCTCGTTATTTACGGCAAGAAATATACCGAGGAAGAAGTACGTGAGTCGCTCTTGAACAACAAGATGATGGCGATATTAGTGACATGCCTACTATCGATAGTAATCACGATTCCGATGAAGAATAAACCATAGATGACGATGTTACCAATCAAGCTGAACAAGTTCCTCTTAGTAATTTCGATATCGACGCCAGTGCAGCAAATAGTGTGGACTCGGATAATCTTTGGAATTTGCCATTATCACCTAAAGACTATGTTTATGGAAAAAACAGGTACAAATATTCAAAACGAGCTCCCACAGCTGGTCGGACCAGACGCCATAATATTATTATGCATTTATCTGGACTAAAAGCAGTGACAAAAAACTTGTAAGGTAAGAACCCTGTTAACTACTGGTCTCTTCTAATAACCGATGAAATGATTAACATAATTTTCGACCCTACAAACGAGAAAATTGCGGATTTGTCCAGTAGATATGGAAAACAGCATCATTTGGAATTTCACAAATTCAGTTGAGATGAATGCATTTTTTTGATTGCTCTATTTGACATCGGTTTTCAAATCTAACCATGAAGAGGTCGAAGGTTTATTTGCTTCAAACGGCACCGGCAGACATTTTTCGAGTTACGATGTCCCTAAAGAGATTCTGGTTTTTGTTAGTTGCATTGCGGTTTGATAGTATTTCTACCAGAGACGCGAGGAAACCTGATACATTTTTCCACATACGTTAAATTTTTTAGACATTCATACATAACTGTCTAAATTGTTATACTCCTGGTGAGTCCCTTACAATAGACAAGATGCTTGGAGGTCTTAGGGGCTGATGCTCTTGTCGTCTATACATTAAAAGTACACCGAGCAAGTACAGATTGAAGATACAGCTTTGTCATGCACACACTCACTACTTGCTCAATGCTTTCGTCTATCCAAGCAAAACAGAAAATGTACCGCCTAAAAGAAACAGAAATCTATCACTTCCAACCCTAACCGTCACTAATTGATCCAGTCAAAAATACCAACAGATATATCACGGCACATAACTGGTTCAGGTCAAAGGAATTACTTGAAGAACTGCGCAAGAATCAACTCGCTTATATCGGCATGGTACATAAAAATAAGAGAGAAATACCTCAATATGTATATAAAAAAAAACGGAGCCATGTACTTCTACGTTTGTGTTCACTAGTACTACAACTTTAGTGTCGTATGTACCAAAACCAAAGAAATACGTTCTCTTATTGTCATCTATGCACCATGACCACAAAGTAGATGAATAATCAAAGAAACCTGATATGATTCTATATTATAACTCCACTAAAGCGAAGGTTGATGCATTGGACCAAAAATGTGGAAATTACAATACTGGCCGAACAATCAGAAGCGGGCCGTGTGCTACTTGGTATGCTGTAATGAATATAGCATGTGTAAATTTCTTTATTTTGTTCCAATCTGGAACTGAAAGTTCTATCAAGCGACGGAATTTTATTATCCACTTAGGTCAAACTCTAATTGATTCTTAGATAAGACGACGTTTATTGGAAGCAAGACTTCCTAAGGAACTTCGTTCAGTCCTGCAAACATTCTTGAAATGCGATGACAGCACAACGAATGAAAGTAAGCCGTCCACTTCTCAGCACAGAGTTACTGATCCAGATGCAGTTAGTAGGACGAAAAAACGGCGTAGATGTTACATGTGTCTGTCATAAAATGACAATAAATATTCTACAATGGGTAATAAGTGTAACGAACACGTCTGCAAAGTACACAGCGAAGCTACATTATGTTATGTGAAAAATGTCAAATATAACTGATAGGTTGTGCAAAGGTAGTTCCAAGTTTTCCTAAACAAGAAGGTATTTGGTTATTTATTGTAAAATCTCAACGTTAAATATATTGTATAAGTGCCTATTATGTAAATTTTTTGATATTTTCATGTTTCAGTTGAAATTTTCGAAATTATATTACGTTACTGATTTTCATACACAGTATTTGTATTTATTTCCCGAAAATAAAGGGTGTTCGTATTAAAGATTTTCATGTCTATAAACTTGTTGTATACATTGCTAATAATTGGTTAAACAATGGTTTCTTGAAATTTGGAGGTCACAACCTGTTTAAAAACTATCGGGTCAGAATCGATATTATAATACCAGTTACGTAAGTAAAAAATGACGATACCAGCTACGGGTTAAAACACCAAAACGCAATCTGAAACTATAGGTGTTATTCCCATGAGAAGCAATGACATTTCGACATCCGTGGAAAACCAAGTATACCCAGCAGGCTTGGACCAAGATCTATAAACTTTATAGATCTTGTGCTTGGATAGGTAATAGAGAATATATGATAGGTGACAGATGACAGTAAGAGAGGTGACAGGTATAAAATGTTTATTTTAGTAAATTTTTATTAAAAAAAATTCACTAATAGAGAGGTATCGATGGTGAGACTTTGCAAAAATTTTTCAAATGAGCGCGAACTAGGACCCCTAGAACCCATATCCGGGGTCAGTTTGAATTTTTATATGTTTATATATATATATATATATATATATATATATATATATATATATATATATATACACACACACATATATATATATATATATATATATATATATATATATATATATATATATATATATATATATATGTATATGTATCCGTCTGATAACTCAAAAATTAACCGATTTCGATGAAACTCGGCAAGTGCCTTTCTTTTATTAATGGTTTGGATGAGTTCGTTAGCCAGGAAAATCTGACGGGGTTTTCCGGAAAAATTTGGAGTTTTCTTTCGAAAAAAAAGTTTTTCTCCGAAAATTACAAAGCTGTTCTAATGAAATTTAATGGATATATTGTTTTAGGAGAGACACTACTACGTACTAAAATTCAACTTTCTAAGTTTATAGCAAATTGAGTTATTCAAATTTTGAATTTTCTTTCGAAAAAAAATTTTTCTCCGAAAATTACAAAGTTATTTTAATGAAATTTGGTGGATATCTTGCCTTAGGAAAGACCTCACTACATACCAAAATTAAACTTTCTAAGTTTATAGAAAATTGAGTTATTGAAATTTGAAGCATTTAATAAAAATTCACTACCATAACGCACTTGCTACGTCCCGTAAGTTTTTTTATATTATATTAAAGTATATTTTATGTTTCGTTATATAGAAAAAATATTTCATTTTTGTATTCTTATAACACTGCTGATGAGTGTATGTTTTAATATTTTATAAATAAATTCTTGTTCTGGTTCCCTTTTCTTTTTATATTTAATAACCAAAGGTAAATCATTATTTACATGCGATTTTGATGCACTATAGATTTTTTCCCGTTTTTAACGTCGGTATACTTCCGCGAATGGCCAATAATTGACGCCATGATGTAATGACTTACAAGATATATGATATTGCGCATATGCCCACCCCCTCCTATGACGCCACGTGGTGAGTAACGTTAAAGAAGTCCAACTACACAATTAAAACAAAGTCATTCGCAATCAAAAATTTTCTATAAGTCAGTTTAATGCGGTTGAAGTTACATTCCACTTCGTCGCCTATATTGTCTTTTTCAGATATTATAGTACTACTAAATTTAATCCTTTTCATTATTGTATTAGGTACATATATATATATATATATATATATATATATATATATATATATATATATATATATATATATATATATATATATATATATATATATATATACACATATACCCAGAAACCAAATTAATATATAGAAAACGTTTCAGAAATGGTTTTTAGAAACATGAAACATTCACTAGTAAGTTACCCAAATCTTGCTCATTCATTGTGAAAACGACCCTTGCCCTACCTAAAATTTGTTTCACTGAAACATTTAAGTCGAATGTTTCAGTAATGTTTCCAAACATACCTGTGCAATGTTTTCAGAAAGTTGCAGAATTGTTTCTGATCAAAGTGATGATACCCTCTCTAGAATGCCTTATTAATGTTTTAAAATGCAGATATGTATCACTTCTAAAACAATACAAACCTAGTGACACTATGTTACAAATATTTTAGTAATACAATGAAAATTTTCAGAAAACTCATAAATAAAATATTTAACAATAATATTGAATTTATTCATATAAATTAATTTGGAATAGCAAACAAAATTAAATAAACATGGTTGGTAAATATCAAATAAACATTAATCATACACAAATGAAAATCAAATAAACAGCAAGAACTTCAAGAAAAAGAAATTATCATTTCACATGCATATGACAAAATAATAAGATCAAAATGGTTGTAGGTTACTAAGATATTAACATTAGCTACTTGAGGTATATTAAAAATCAAATGCTGTATTTTGCAGCTCAAATTCAAACACAAATCAATCAATTCGATTAATTTTTCAGTGAGTTAACTGGCCAGTTCTTTGAGTGAGGCTCCATTTAAAAAAATTCCTACGTGAAATTTCTACATTAATTATTGAAAATGAAAGATGTTAAAAAAAATGTACAGGTTAGATATTTTACAGACGAAATTTGCTAATTACAATTTCAAGAACTATGTATTTAAGTTCACAAAATTCTAAGATTAAACATGAAATTTACAGTTATCCTTACAGCACCTCGCTGACACCATTTAAGTTCAAGTTTGATTACGTTATTTTGAAGGTTCAACTAATAAGGCTTCAAATATTAGATTGCTGCATGAAAAATTCTGCTGGTTCAGAGATAAGATTTATATCGACTCACCAAGTCCTCCTGCATTGAGTACTTGATGACCATATGAAGATGCTTTCCAAGTGGGATCAACTATCAGTGCCTGACACAGGTTCACAGACTCCAATAAGAGAGGGGAAGCTGGAGAAAATGAGTGGTACTTCCCATTAATGGTTATATCTCAGGTGGATTTTGTTGTTCTAAAATTGGGTGAGACAATTTGTCCCCTATGTCGATACGCTGAATTAATTTAACGAAAACTTTTTAAACAACAATTAAAACGCAAATTGGCTCAAGTGAAATTCACTGCCAACTGACTCAAAACTCGGTAATACTCAGAACCTCTTTCGGATTAACGTAAGAAATGCACCAGGTCGGAAACAAAGGATCACTGTCGACTCGCTTTTTTATGCAAAACACGGCGTTTGTTTAAATTCAAAAGCCGCTTAAATGACTTTAAACAATCACTGATAACTATTATTAGATAGTATTTATAACAGAAAGGGTTTTACCACCCCTTTTAAAGATAATTTATAGCCAACGTAGCTAAAAGATGTTCACACGGCAACATGTCAGCTTCGACTCCCCTCGAGCCAGCATGCTGTGCGTTCAGCTCTCACCCTTTTTTCCTGAGGTCTCACCTCCCCGTGCCTACAATTCAAGGTTCTGCCGGGAATATCTGTTCAACGGCTCAAACGGTCGTTTTTAGGTGACATCATCGATACGGAAAAATACAAAGTCGCAACGATATTTATTTCTTCCATTTACATCCATATTCTTCCAGCTAAATGCGACGCAATTTTCCTTGGTAAACATATATTGAATTTTAATGTACAAATTAGAAATGCAGTAAAGGGGTTTACGGTACTTGAAGATTTAGCGACTTTTCATCAAAATAATTTTGAAATCAAAACATGAATTGCCTTACAGATATTGGGTTGTCGGCTATTAATTAAGTCTCTTACGGGTTTGTTTTGAATATTTAAAGTAGAAACGAAACGCAATCGTTACAACTTGCGAGAAGAACCAAATGCTTCATACTGAAGGAAAACGCCAGGTTAAGGCAGTCAAAACGGTTTATCACCATATAATAATAATAATAATAAGTCTTTATTTGTACTACAATTAAAAGAAAACAATACAAAATTCACAAAAAAAATACAACCTTTAATGTAGTACCGGGGCGAAGCTCAGTTCAACAAATAAATGTGTGCTCTGCTCTTCCACTTAACCCCAGCATACACATTCTCCACTAGATACTATATATACTGGCACACCGTAGGGCGAGTCATCAGCACCTCATCCAATAAGCACAGCAAAAGGGTGGAAAAGTGCAGTACGTAGAGGAAGGAGAAGATGAGAATGGAAGCAGAATCAAAAACAAAGAAAAGAAAAAGCAGGGTACCTGCTTACACACATACCTGCACATACATCACTGGCTACAATGCAAATAGCCGAGCATGGCCCCCCTGAATGATCGCGCCGACAACTTTTTCATATCTTCCGGTATACTATTGTAGACGTTGCAAACATCGTACGAAAAATATGGCCTGTAAATATTTAGTTTATGCTTAGGCACAGACAACAAATCCTTCATCCGAATGTTCACATTATGCACATCCATGCGGTATGTTATCTTCTCGCACAAGTACCGAGGCAACCTAGACTGAATTATTGAATGGTAAAAACAGGCTCTATGTAATTTGATTCTGTTATCTATGTTCAACCATCCACTGTCCCTAAGCTCATGCGATATATGATCATACTTACGCACCCCATAAATGAACCTGAAGCACGAGTTTTGTAACATATCAACAGAGAAGTATGAATTGTTTCTTGGATTGAACAGGAATGACTTGAGAATAATCACAGCACACTCCCCAGTAAGGTATTACCTTATGAAGATGAGCAAGGAGGACAGAGAAAACTGCAGATGCTGCACTGAAGCAGCAGAAACAACAGAACACTTGCTATGGGACTGCATGGCTCAGTTCTCCAAAAGGCTCAAATATCTTGGGAGGGGTTACCTTAACACTCCAGGAAATAGGTAAAGTAGCCCCCAAGAAGATAGTAGACTACATAAAAAGTCTGAATGTTTTGGACAACTACTAGGAAGAAGAGTCATGCACAAAAGACCCATTGGGGTCGCAGTGCTGAGAGGCCCAAAACCTATACGACTCATTAAACAATCTACAAGACCCTGTGTCCAAACTACTGGACAAAACATTCGGCCAGTCATCACATAGCTACCGCAGATTATTTTTGCATAATTTTTTGTTAAAAGAGGGCTTAATGTATTGTTTTATTGATATCTGAATAAAATTTACCAAAATATTTAGATTTAAATACAAAACCTACAGTATCTTTCTTGGAATGCCATAACCCTCAAGCACCTGTCTGTACTAAGTAAAACTGAGACGCGAAACTGTTATAAGTAAATGTAGACAACCAGATATTTTTACACTGATCGTATGATTTGCTTTTGTAGTGTTATAACCGTATAACCAATATTTAAAAATGCTCGGTGGGCTGCACGAATGAACCGAGGAGGCTAGGTCCCTTCCAAATTAATTGCATTCATAATAGTAATAGCAACAGAGAATGCATATTAGATTTGCAGTTTTTTAAAATGCAAGTTAGACACAGGTTCTGAAGTAAATACTAGTGTTAACTTTGCAGCCAAAGCACCGAAAATACACGAACTACCGGTGACATGCTGGTCTGAAGAAAATATTATGCCAGGATAAAAATATGTACAAAAATTAGGCATACCAATAGGTACTTCGTCCAGACAAAATTTCACTGACGAGTCATCTAAGTGTGGTCTCTATGGCCACTAGTCTGGAAAATTTTTATTTATTAGTTTTATTTTATTTATTTATTCATACACCAAACAACACCTTAAAAGCCAAGTTAATGATGGACTAATACACAAAACAAAATAACAACAAACAATGATCAAACAAAGTATACAAAAGAAGATATCCACAAGTTACATTGCTTTAAAAAGCATCTTTATCTTTGGTAAGCTAAGAAAGTTTATAAATTTCCTTTGTACTGATTCAAAGTTTGCCACATGTATCTCATAACCAAGCGATATTCAAGTCAGGACCTGACCAAACAACAAAATAGGAGAGAAAGAGTGTCAGTCAGTGAGAAATTTTTGCTGTTTCTTATTAGAAACCCAAGAGTTTTGTAAACAAAACTAACAATCTGTTTAAAATGTGGTTTAAAAGACAGAGTACCGTTAAAAACAATTCCAAGGTCTCTAACTGTCCTGGGGCCACTTAAGTGCAAGCCCTCTTAAATTGTATCTGAAAGGAATTGGGTGTTTATTTCGAGTAAACAACATTACACAATGCTTGGAAATATTCATAAAAAGATTACTCTGGCAACACCATTTATAAAGCACCTCCACACACTTCAGGCGCTCAAACAGTAATTAACACTCTAAATACTTGCAAAAATCATGTCATTTGCATACCTTAAAAAAGGAACATGCAAAACATGTTTAACAGGCTCGATAAATATATTAAACAGTAGTGGACCGAAGTTATGTTATCCAAGTTAGATTTGAAGCCCCTGACGTCAACAAATTGCCTCCTTCAATTCAAGTAAGATCTGAATAGGCCAAGCAAGCTCTTAGGTAATCTGATAGCCCCCATGTCAATTAGAACAGCATGATGTAGATAATTAAAGGCCTCAGATACACCAGTGTACACAACATCAACCTGAGAAGAGAGGTCGAGAGTGGATGCAATGAACTGTGTAATGTCAGCTAAATTTGTCACGGTCGATCTCCCCAGAAAGAAACTGTGCTGAGAAATGGGGAGTCTGTTTTTGATGTCAAACAATATTCACAAAAAAGCAGACCTTGAAAATTTTACAGAAGTCACACAGTATGTTCAATAGTTTGATGGATCACAATCACTATTATCCCCCGTCTTGAAGACAGGAAAAACTCGTGACAGCTTCCAAATCGTAGAAAATGTGCCAGATCTAAGCATTAATTTAAAAATTTTCTTAAATGGAGTGAAGAAAGCATATAAGCAGTTATGCACCAAGAAGCCAGGAACATGATCAGATCCACAGGACATGTTAGCCTTAGTTCTCTTAGCAGCTGTAATGATTTAGTCATCTGAAAAGTCAACAACGAAAAACACTATGATTCATTTGAAACCAAGTTGGGGGCCATAAGTGAAAATCTGAAGGTGGAACCAGAACATTTTGAGAATAAAAGAAGCAGTTCTAGAAATTGTTAGGATTAGACCTAACCTATCTTTCAACCATTTGGAGGTAGTTTACTTGAGAAAGACGATTGGCTCGCTTAAGTTTTTGCCTTAGCTCGCTAAATTTATTTAGAAACTCTACATTTCTACATGCTCTTGGAACAATCCTGGGAACATACAGGTCAAATAAGTCGTAAGTTCTGAAGCCCATCAATACGATCCTAACACAAGCTGCTCAGCTCTGAATACAATCCGAGAAAACTGCATTTTCGAAAATTATATGATCTCTGCCCAGTGTTACCAACAGGAGAAGAGACGACACAACCTTTGACCTAAAACTCTATGATTAAGGGGGGATGATGACCGTCAGGAATCACATTGTGTGCCTCGAAATAGACAAACGACCTCGCTTGGATGATGCTCGGTAGCGGGACTCAGTGGGATATCGCCTTGGGTCTAGCACTGGTGGGTGTCGGGTTTAGACGAACCCACAGGAGAGCTGTGATCTCTAGGCTGACGCCTACACAGTGAGCTTAGAAACGGCAAACGACCTCATTTGGATGCTGTTGGGGAACGGGATTCCATATGATACCACCACGAGTCAAACACCGACGGGTGTCGGGTCCAGACGAGACAGAGAGAGGCTATCCCTCTGTGATCTTCGAAATGGGTAAGAGACTTGACTCAGATGGCAGTACACTTGTCAAAGCAACTCTCACCCTCAAAGATATTGTCACCTACAAAAGGCTAGATTTGATTGGTGAAATTTATGCAAACACTGGTGGGTATCAGGTCCAGTCGAACTCGAAGAGACACTATCTTTCTGTGAACTGCGAAACGGGAAAGCGACCTCGCTTGGATGCTGTTCAACAGTGGAACTCCAGATGAACTTGGAGAGAGGTTATCTCTCTGTGAGCTTTGAAACGGGCAAGCGACCCCACTCAGGTGGCAGTACACCTGTCAAACCAACTTTCATCCTCAAACATGTAGACTCGCACAGGGAGCTGGATTTGGTGGGTGAATGTTAAACAATAGATGTGAGCCACGGTGGAGGGGCTGTAATAGCCCACTCACCTTGGATTAAATCTATCACGGTTCCTACTAAAAACAGCATATCAATTTCCCCGACTTTTCCGTGAATTTCCTGACATGCCAAACCTATTTCCCTAACTTTGATCTCCTACAATCTACACCCAAAATGTGTAACACACTACTACAGAATCCAGTAGGTCATCCCCTCATGGCGGAAAACACGTTTGCCCATTTCAAATACAAAGCAACCAATTACTGCAATATAAAAAACAATTGTGGTTTTGAGAAAAAGGAAATCATTTAAATAAATGGTTCAGAATTGCACAAAAAGCAAACACATTGTTTCAATAAAATAAAGACATTATGAGATTTTTAAAAAAAATGTTCAAAGACTTAAAATTACCTTTGAACGGGAGCTCTGCTTTGAAAGTTTCAATTATTTAATATAAAACGGAAACAAATATGTTTTCCCTGACAGGGACAAAAGTTCCCTGACTCAGTCAATTTTACACTTTTTCCCTGACAAACATTTTTCATCTACATATTCACTTACTTTTCCCGGTTTTGCCTGTTTTCCAGACGAGTGGGTACCTTATCTACTCTAATCTCTGTACACTGTTTGTCCTGTACCGGCTGCATTTTCTCACCGTTTTTGAAATAGTCATAATTAGTGAATTTTCGTAGAAAAAATTCACTAATGGGGAGATCCCGACTTTTGAATTTTGAAAAAATTTTTGCAAATGAGCGCGAACTAGGACCCCTAGAACCCATATCCGGGGTCAGTTTCAATTTTTATATGTTTATATATATATATATATATATATATATATATATATATATATATATATATATATATATATATATATATTTATATTTATATATATATATATATATATATATATATATATATATATATATATATATATATATATATATATATATATATATCGATACCTCAATTCTATAATGTAACACCTCAAAAAATATAATAAACGAGAAAACGGCAAGTAAAATAATTGGGTCATGTTAACTAATGATAACCATTTGGTGGTTCTAGGTATAATGATAATAAAAATTATGAACATAATAAATAATGTATATGTAATTGGAAGTCAATCTATTTTTGGGTTTACAGTTTGATTTTATGATAATTTTGAATTTTGATCAAGTTGTTACATTATTGAACTTAAAATATTATGTAATCAGATTTAAAAGAGAGCGAATAGGTAACTTGTAAATCATTACAGGTCCAATATTATGATGCTAAATTTGTTTGAGGATTACATTTATCATTGCACAAATAAAAATATAAGGGGTATTTAATAAATAATTTTGTTATTTTAATTTTTCAAACATTTTATTTTAAAAAATTCATACAAAATTATTTCTTGTTACTTAAAACGGTAAAAACTTAACTGTAACTCTACAAAATAAACTTCGCAAAAAAATAACAAATGGTTATTCAGACTCTGAATCACTACAACTTGAAATATCTACGTCTTCCTTCTGATTATTATCATCCGATTTTTCAGACAAACCTTTATAAAATGGCCAATAGACCTGTTTGATGGCATTTTCTTTACAAAGCTCTAATAAGTTTTCTTTCTTCTTAGCATCGATAGAGGGAGCTTTTTTATAGGCAGGTAGCAGTTTAGTTTTTTTCTGTTCTTGATTATTTCTAAGGTGTTTTGAATTTTGTCTTACATCAATGGATTTAAAATTGTATTGTGAGTATGAGGTTTTATAAAAGATTATGTAAGGTTGCATCTTTTCTACCTTGACAATTCTAACGTCTTTCCAAACCACCTTCTCATTTTCTGTATTTTTAACATAATTTTTGCCCATTTGGGTACATAATGCTTTTAAATCAAAAATATCTTCCGTACAAATTTCATTCACTTTGTAAGGAGTTCCCTTTTTTTTAGCAGATCTGATAATGGTTGCCCATTGCGCAGGGACGTATATCGGGCCGCTTTTAAGTATACGATTTTTCTCTTTTTCAATACAGGCATGTACACTATCTCCTTCATTCTGAGTGTGTCCTATCACTAAAAACTTGTGTGTAATACTTTTAATTTTATCAATATTCAATACACAAAATAAATACAAGGCAAACACAAACTTATTTTTATTCTGTCCAACACAGTTGTCAGAATAAAAAATTATGTTCTCACTTTTACAGTCTTCACTACTTAAGTAGTGATACAGACAACTTCCAATTTCGTTAGCCCCCCTCTTTGCCAAACCTTCATGCCAAAGAAAGCATAATCCCAGTTTCTGCTTTACATCAAAAACGGTAAAGTTGTAGGTAGCCAATCTTCTTTTATAAAAAAAACTATTAACTTCTCCGCATGGAGTAGTTAGGACTGCTTGCAGATCAAAACAACACACAAGAACATTTTCGTCTGTCTCTTCTGTATCCTTTTTCTTTTCTTGTCTACTTAATTCCTTTTCTTCTAAATGCTTTTCAAATGTTTCCTTAATTTTTTCTTTATTGTCTTCATCGCCATTTTCATAGTTTGTACATAATGAACACTGGTCCTTTTTTGGTACATGGAATGCTATGTTAGTCTCTGTATTTAAAATTTTTGTATACATTGAAATTTTGGCATATTCTTGATTATTTTGAATGCAATTTTCTACATACAGCCGATACATAGTGGCGATATTTAGGCTGCCATCTAAGTATTCTTTTTTAGTCCTAGCACGGCAATAATGCGAGCTTACACGTGGGAAGGAATTGATATGCTCCCTAATACCGTCAATAACTTCTTGCTTTACTCTTTTTTGTTTCCCGTGCTTTCCCCGTTGGTCTGGTTTCAAAAACCCGTATTCATCGTTTTTCTTCGTAGTTGTAAAGATTGTCCTGTTGTTTATAGCTAATGTATTTTTAAAAAATGTTTTACAAACACGTATAGCTTGCCCTTCTACCTGAAGGGTGTATTTTATAGTTTTTGATCGATTGCTTCCAGTTTTCGTATATCTGTAAGGAGGTATAATTTCGGATATATTTTTATGGATAAAATCTCTTTGTTTATCAATCGAGCCCAGTTTCCAATACTTTTCAAAAATAGTTTTTCTCTGATCTTCAGTGAATTTGGTAAAACATTTTAACCTACATATTTCGTTACAAGGACCTTTAAGTACCTTTTTTTCCACTTTATTTTTGGCTGCGTTCACATATTCTTCACCCAAGTTTCTTTTTATTTTCTTTTTATTTTTCTCCCAATTATCACAATCTCGTATTCTTTTTCTTGTACATTTTTTTGTGTTTTGATCTTCCATTGTTGACTGATCTTCGCTATTCCCAGAGGCCAGACTATGTTCTGGTTGCTTTGGAGGATTGTCATCTTCGCCACTAGATGACAGTGAACTGGATGGTTCATAATTCTTATCGGCAATACTGTCGTCACTATCTTCCTCAAAATTATCGATATTTTCCATAGATGTGGAAGGTAAATCCTAAAACAATACACCTAATCAGGACTTTGCCAAAATTTCAGATTTTTCTATATTCATACTATGAAGTTTGTGTTGCTTTCATTTATTTTGTAGGCAAAATAAATTCAAAAATTCAGAAATATTGGCGAAACTAGTTACCTTATAGTATTTTTGATTTGAGTTAAAACAGTATAAATCATAATTTAATTATTAATATAGCGATAAACCTATGCCAACAACGGTGACTTACTCTATATTCTATTTCTAAAAATAATTAAAGGTCTACAACTTGTTACATCTATATTCTATTATTTCACAAACTCTTGAATTCAATAGTGTAACAAGTGAAACATGATTCAGAAACTTTTGCATAATAATATAAAAACTGAAGTTATCTTCAACAGTAACATTCAAAGCATAATCATAAATAAGTAGTTATTATTAATTTTATTCTAAACTTAGTGGTGATAGCCCAATAAACAGAACTAGATGCAAATTAAGGTTATGTTGTACTGTAAGAATAATATTGAATTAACTTACCTTTGTGTCATTTGTAGTTTCATGGCTATTTATGGTGGCCAATCGCAACAACAAACTGGTACGCGTCTCGTTTGGATCTTTTTTTGCGTTATTAAAACTAAAAGTATTCATTGTTTATGTCTAGAACACACAATCTCGGTTCATAAAACATACGTAACCTCTAATATTTATTAATTTACTACAGTTCTAAACCGTAACAACTCTGTTTGTTACACTATAGAACAGGAGTTTATTTTAATTATGAGTTGTTCCATAGTGTAATCAGCGACATCTTGCGGGCAAATATCATAGTTAGAGTTGTTTCCTTATTGAAATAGAAAGAGCATGGTATCGGCTATTACATGGGGGCACTAACTCGAAAACGACAATTTTTGACTTGTTACGTTCTAGAACTGAGGTATCGATATATATATATATATATATATATATATATATATATATATATATATATATATATATATATATATATATATATATATATATATATATATATATATATATATATATATATATATATATATATATATATATATATATATATATATATATATATATATATATATATATATATATATATATATATATATATATATATATATATATATATATATATGTATCACACCGATAACTCAAAAAATAATGGGCCGATTTTAATAAAATTTGGCATGTACGTTTCTTTTGTAAATAGCTTGGATAAGTTCGTTAGTCAGGAAAATCGGACGAGGTTTTCCCGGAAAATTTTGAGTTTTCATTCGAAAAAAATTCTTATCTCAAAAAGTAATAAGCCGATTTTAATAAAATTTGGCATGTACCTTCCTTTTGTAAATGGCCTTGACAAGTTTGTTAGTCAGGAAAATCGGACGAGGTTTTCCGGGAAAATTTTGAGTTTTCATTCGAAAGAAATTTTTATCTCAAAGAATAATAGGCCGATTTTGATAAAATTTGGCGCGTACCTTCCTTTTGTAAATGTCTTTGATAGGTTCATTAATCAGAAAAATCGGACAAGGTTTTCCGGAAAAAATTTGAGTTTTCATTTGAAAAAAAATTTTATTTAAAAAAATAAAAAAGCTATGATAACCAAATTTGGTAGGTAGGTTTACGATATAAAAAGTAAACTATACACCAAAATTTAGATTTCTATGTTACAAGAAAAAAAAGTTATAATAAAATATTTTGTGCCAGATCATTTTTATGAAAATTCACTACCATAACGCACTTGCTGCGTCTTAGACTTTTTTACTATTCAACTCACTGGACATTTGACTCGATTTATAACATTTCGCGATCAGTTGAAATAGTTTTTCTTTAATTTTTTTTCCACAGAATTTTATCAAAGTTCTGCTGTTCTTAACATTCAATACAGCAATGTTTGAAGTTTCACAAGAGAATGACACATAATGATCTACAACTCCACTCCAATATCACCAATCGGTCTTGCCAGTGCAAAAGATGTTAAACAGTATTGCCAGGATTAAAATATCAAAACAACTGGCTCAAGAAATAAATTTATAGGTGCATTTAAAGCAGTTGAATCTTACACAATAGGAAAAACTATAGTGTGACTAATAATTTGGCCACCCACTGTATAAAGGTTTGTATATAAACTACTCATCACTCAAAAGTGTTGTGGGCGAAAATTTTGCCATTTTTAAATTGGATGTAATATTAGATTGTTGCGATCAAGTTGAACTCTGTTAAAAGCGCTTGCAAGCAAGATCCTTTCACTTTTAGTCCGTTGTCCTGTAAAATATCAGGTAATTCACATACATTTTATATGGGGTGTTCAATAAAACATTGAAAATTTTCTAAACCGGCAAAAAGCTCCCGGTTGAAAGAATATTGTCTTTGTTGAATTTCAACTAAAAACATGTTGAAATAGGACTCAAGCTACAGGATCGTTACAAAAAAAAGAAGAAGTTTTTTGTTTGTGTTGGGTAGTGTAGTTGAAGAAAAACCATATTTACTTGTGGCTTAAAATTTATACTTTTATTATTTTACATTTTTATGATTATAATACTATGTTCTTTAACAAACTGTAATTTAATACAATATAAAAAAAGCTTACTTATGTCATGTATAAATGACTAAATTTCTATCTAATTAAAGTACAAAAATAAGACTTTCAGGGTCACTATCAGACCATCCTTAAAGAAATTATGGCATTTAATGTTTGATCACTGTTCACCAATAATCCACAGCATATTTAGGCCAGCTCGACCCAAATTGACTCTCCCTAACATTCCACACTCCATTTTGTTGGCATGGTACAAGAAAAATAAAATGCTATGGAATAAATTATTATATCCCTAAAAAAAGTCATCAAAATAAGTAACCATTCACTAAAATTTTCATAACTAAAATTAGCATATTACATCAGATATAATTATACTTCAAACTACACTGAAATTGAAAAGTGGACTGACTAACAAAAAAATCTGACAATGCTGTACACATATCCAGTGTATTCTTGGGATTGAAAACTGCAAATTTTCAATTCAAAATTGAAATGAGTGTGAAATAACAAAATGTAATGAAAATAGCAGTTCAGTAGATTAAATAAAATAACGTGTACCTAATCAAATTTTGATTTGAATAATCAACAAGTAAACATATAATTTTCGTTTTCCTTTCGCAATATCTTGTTTTGGTATTTAAACTATTGCTAAATGAATCATACTTATTCTGGAAAGATTTCAAAACTTGATAAGCTCACAAATACCTACATAACCACCGAAGCCGAAGCCTGTGACTAAATATTAGGCGTCTTTTCAAGTACTGTTTTGATATAAAAAGAAACCACGACAATTTTTTAACACCTTAATTTTTACATGATAGTCTGGACCCTATCTTTTTTTTAACATTATTTCCATCTATATTAAGAAACCTATCATATTATCATACGACCAGTTTCTAAATTCCTTGTTATAGAAACTTGTCACCTGGTTTGGTAACCACTCCAACAAGGGCCCTTTGACGTCATCATCGCCTTAGCACTGACCAGCAAGGTGCTTCTTTAAATGCAACAAAAAATTATAATCACTGGGCGCTAAGTCAAGGCTATGTGGAGGGTGATCAAGTAGTTTTCAGCCATATTTAATTATTTATTTATAGCCACCCAAACAGGCAAGAGCACAATTACATGGATGAAACTAATATACAAACACATAAAAACTTATCCACAAAATACAAATACACAGGTACAATAAGCTAGGATGTGGGCTGATCATAAGACTTTGACACCTCAACGGTTGAAACAAACGCCTCAATAGTAGAGGTCTAGGGTTGAATACACAGAGACCTTAGAGAAGATTAAGAAGTAGCCATGTATCCTGAAGGAAAATACAGCGCAAAGAAAATAAATGGACAACTTTGAAAATCGTAACACGTAACAAGCACTAAAGTAATCTACTAAATCAAAAGAACTGTTCAAAATGATTTCCATTTGGTTGAATGCACACTTCACATACTTTTCCTATTCGTTTTAAGAAATTAAGAAAACCAGCGGGATGATTTTGCAAGTAAGAAAAACTTTCTCCTATTGCGTTTCCTAAATCTTTATTATTATCATAATGGACTTTGTAAATTGTATTATCCAGATGTCCCCATAGAAAGAAATCCAAGATAGACAAGCCTCGGGGGTAGGTGGCCATCTTATAGGCCCATTGGTTCCGATCCATCGATTTGGAAAATTATTTTCCAGAAATAACCTCGCCATTTGAGAGTTGTGTGCAGAAGCCCCGTCCTGTTGAAAATTATTTTCGTTTACATCATCGAGCAATTAAGGTATAGCTGTCCCTAAAATTTCAACGTAGCGATTGGCTGTTAGGTTTCCCTCAAATATAAAATTTTATCTGTGTTCCTAATATGAAGCAAGACACATTTAGACCAAACCTGCCCTTCTGTTTCTGGGAAATATTTGATATTGGTTTTCCTGAGACCAGAATCTGGTATTGTGCCTACTAAGTATACCAGAATTGCTAAAATGAGCTTCGTCTGACCATATAACCTTCACTGCAAAATCTCTAACCACATCACATCTTTCTCAATACCAATCGCAGAAGACTACCTGACTTTGAGTGCTTGACAAGCCCAAATTTGTATGGATGGTATCTGTGTTTTCTTAGAATTTTCTGAACTTTAGCTTTTGTAATCCCTAGCTCCTTTCAATGGCTCTACAGGAGTTTGTAGGGCAAGCTTCTACATTAGCCAAAACTGTCTACGGTTCTAATTGTGGTGAGAATGCATCTAGCCTTACGGAGAGAGATAAGTTATATGCCAGACTAAAAAATACAAATAATACAAATACAGCAGAGGAGTTTAAAAAAATAAAAAATACCTGCAATAATTTAAAGAGAAACTTAAAAAAGACATTTTTCAAAACAAACTACAATATGCAATTGGTGATGAAAGAAAAGTATTGGTAAATTATAAACTAGACTATAACAAATAAATTTCTAACGATAACAAAAAAAAAATTGATTATTTCGAAATTGATGGTGAAAAAATATCTGAAGATAATAAAATAATGTCAATGATTATTTTATAAATGTGGGGTATAACATTGGTCTAGAAGTTGAGAGGGAAAGAATTCTTAAAAATATCAATTTCATTGAACAGCATGCAGAAAAACAATTTATCTGAAACCATATACTGAAGAAAAAATCATGTAGGTTATAAATGATCTAGAAAATAGTACAGCTCCTGGAACTGATAGTATTACAACAACTGATGCAAAAAGTACTTTGGAATTCACTTTACCAGTAGTTATAACCAAATTACTAAATAATGTATGTAACGAATATCCAGAGGTGTTAAAACAGATAATGTTTAACACAGATACGTAAAGCAGATTACCACAATCCTGGGTATATAATACCCATTTTGATAATAACAATTTACTGGAAAATATTGGGAAAAGGCTGAAGGCCAGAGTTGTTGATTTTGGAAGACCTTTAAATTTGATAGAGGATGGATTTTAATAAAAATAGCAATGCACAGATGGCAGCTGCAGAGGCTATAGAATTAATTATGACTAACCTTGGACCTTGACCAGAAGCAATATGTTCTTGGAATGTTTATAGATTAGGAAAAAGCATTTGATATAGTTAACCATGGCATATTGCTTGATAAACTTCATAGTATGGGAATACATGAAATTGCATATAATCTTGTTTCCAGTTATTTATTCAACAGAAGACATATATCTGTTGTAAATGGCAAAATAAGTGTAATGAAATGGTAAAAACTGGTGTTCCTCAAGCAAAACCGGGGTGAATTGCTGGGGTGTCAAGTTCTTCAATAAAATCCCCCAGAATATAAGATCAAAACATAAGCGAGAATTTAGGAGAAATGTGAAAAACACTCTTATGAAGTATGCATTTTATTCTTTAAGTGAATACCTCAATATGGACATTGAGTGGATAGAGTAGAGCCACTAGAGACAACATAAGATGCCATTTTTTTTATGTTTGCAAATTTGTTTCTTTTGTCTTTTGTATTTTTGTTTGTTTTTGATGTTTATTTCACAATTTTAGTTCTATAATCTTATATTTGGTATTTGTTTGACAGGGCTGTGTAATTTTTGCCACAATAAATATTATTATTATTATTATTATTATTATGTATTCGGACCAGTGTTGTATTTATTATAGGTACAAAGCTTGCCACTGGCTAAACTGAGCACCAAATATGTAATCTTTGCAGATGATACTGTACTGCTGTATTCTGATTATTGTCAAGATTCATTAGAACAGATGGTAAATGGCTACCTGCAGGCGTGCTATTGTTGGTTGTTAAGCAACCATTTAAGGTTAAACATTAATAAAACTGTATGTATGTGTATATATATATATATATATATATATATATATATATATATATATATATATATATATATATATATATATATATAATGTCAGCATAAAGGGGCAAATATATAAAGGACATAAATATTAAAATAAACAAAGGTGATAAAACCTGTAAGAACCTATAAATACCTTGGCATTATAACCAGTTCAACTTTAAAGAAGATTTGCTTAACATAAGAAAAAAATATCTACTTGCACAGGTGCTTTTAGGAGGTGTGACTTTCTTGTCAGAAAATTTTAAAGGACTTATGTATAATGCCTTAATAGAGCCACGCCTAAGAGACATGGTGGTCATTTGGGCAGCGTCGTAAAAAGAGAACTGCAGCGACTGCAAAGAACAGAAAATCGAATATTATATGGTCTACGCTGGTACTATCCAACAAAGCAGTTGTATGAAAGGCTGAACACTTTTCAAATTAACAATCTCAAAAAAATGGAGGAGTGCAAATTAATACATAACATAGTGAATAGCAAAATAAAAACAAAGATTAAAGTGATAAAAAAGTAGTGAAGTGCATTTATACTCAACTAGACAACAGGGATGCCCAGTAGCATAAAAAATAAACACAAAGCACAACAGTGACATGTATTAGGTCATAAAGACTATTCCTGAAGAACTAACGACCATACAACAACCAGAAAAATTCGCAAGAGCTATTAAAAGAGATTTGCTAAGTGTACAAAATGCCACATAGCTAAGAAAGTTAAATATGGGGGAATTATTTGTTTATATTATTTATGTGTAAAATACTTTTTCAAACTACTTAGTGTTGGTATATTATTGTAATTATCACAAACCTCAGGAAAATTTCATATATTGTGATTAATTGTAGCATTTTTTATCGGTACACAGTACTGCTTTAAGGTCATAAAGTCCATTAAAAAAATATGAAGAACTAAGGATTACAATCAGTGGCGGATTTGCCCTAAGGCCCAGTAGGCCCGGGCCTAGGGCGGCCAGATATTAGGGGCGGCCAATCGTGACAAAAAACACATTATGGCATATGGCGGCCGCACTGCACGGTGCAGTCTGCACCGCATCGTATAACAATAATCTTCCTAAATCACTTTCGCACATTTTATGTATAAAATATAGATATGATACATATGTATATAATGTTGGTAATAAAGTAAATTCAATATGTAGTCTATATGATGGGTGCTGAGAAAGGGGCGGCTGGTACTTACTACATGGCCTGGGGCCTAGTTCGGCCAAGACTGCAAATCCGCCACTGATTACAATAAAGATATAAAGGCTGCTAATTCAAAAACTACTCTTAAAATATTCTACAATAGTTTATTTAAGAAGCCAGAATGATAGGAAAACACTAAGATATAGTAAACTTAAATATCTTTCGACTTACCTTTACCATTTCATAGATTTTTTCACCAACAATAACTCTATAATGTGGTGATTTTTCAGAGAAATTTTGGATGTATAAACTATTAAAAGTTAATGTAGGCATTTTATCTCCATATTTGATATAGTAATGGCCACTGAAAGGTTTCATGTCAGGCATATTTGGGACAGGCATTAACTGAGTATCCAAATATGATCCCAAAAGATGCATGATTATCTGAAATAGATTTATTAGTAGGTAAGAAAAAAATAAAGGTGCTCATAAAATGATACACATGATATGCACCACACATTGTCTAAACAGACTCTAAATCTGTTTTATTTTGTCCAATTTCTCTTAGTTTTTATAAGATTCCCTAGCTGACATTCGAAATTTTACAATCACCATAAACTTGTGTGGTATAATGCACAACGAAGAATTATTTGATGTGTTTAAAAAAAATGCAAACTTATTATTATTAGGTTTTAAAACTTAAAAACACCAGGATATGGAATACCTGAAATTAATGCCAACATCTTCTGCCAGCCTAGGTATTCATGTCGATGACGTCTTGAGTTGTTCTGCTCATATAGCAGAGTTATGTAATAAGTTGGGATGTGCTTGTTATGCAATAAGAATTTTAAATAAATACTTGGCTTCTAACGCAATGAAAGCTAGAATATGGTATTATTTTCTGGGGCGCCAGTGTGGACTTCAACAGTTTTCCTGATAGAGAAAAAGGTGATAAGAATTTTATTAAGCTTGAATTTTAAGGATTCGTGTAGGGGAGCTTTCTAAAAGCTAGGTATTCTGACAGCAACAGCAGTTTATGTATAGGTTCAAACATAGGGATATTGTAGAGAAGCATGGAAAATGTGGCTGCTACAATACTGGGTCGGAGATTTATAATTATCCTAAACACCATTTAACCTTATATGAGACACATGCACTATATGCTAGCATTCGATTCTACAATAAACTTCCTTGAGAACTCAAGGAGAGTAACAGTTTTTCAATTTTTGAAAGAGAATCGTATGATTGTTGCTGACTGAACCATATAATTTGGACGGATGTTTGGAAGCCATTAACTGATTGGTTTCAAGGCTGGGCCTGTTTTTGCACTTTGTGCTTAAAGTGTATTTCTGTTTGTATTGTATTTTATTTGTTCTTTGTACTTGTACTGAATTTTTACTTTCTTTTCATTCAATGTCTGTGAACTTGTTTCCTTTTAATATAGTTTTCAACATTTTTTTGAAAATAAATATATATATATATATATATATATATATATATATATATATATATATATATATATATATATATATTATTTTTTATATTTATTTATTTATTAGAACTGCTCCATAGATCTCTACAAGATATCGGAAGTAGTCAAAACACAAAAAACAGCTTATCAACGCTAAGATTTAAAATTAAAATATTCATCCACAGAATAAAAAGAATGCTCTCTAAAAAACGATTTTAAAGCAAGCTTAAATTGCCTGAGGCTGCTCAAATTTTTGACGCTGTCAGGTAAATGATTCAGTGTTGCAAGGTGCCCGATTAATCTGTTCGGTGCTATAAGGGGGAACATACAAATCTTTAGCCTGTCTTGTTTCATACGCTGTAATATTACCGCAGGTTCTAAAAATTGCAATATTTTTTCTGGCATAACAAAGCGCTTCAAGCATATATAGGCATGTCACTGTTAAAATGCCATACCGTATAAATAATCGTCTACAAGATGCGGAAGACAGCAGGCCAAACATGGTGCAGACAATTCTCTTCTGCATCAACAGAACTCTCCCCAGATGCACACAGCCGCCCCAACACAGCAACCCATATGCCAGGAGACAGTTGACACTACCATAGTAGCATGTCAACAACGCCTGAGTACTCAAGGAATCCCTCTGCTGCAGCAACGTGTAATTCCTAGATGCAAGAGAGGCCACCACATGGTCAACATGGACGTCCCATGATAAGTTAGAATCCAGATGGATCCCCAAAAACTTTACAGATGTGCCCTGTCTTATTGAACCGTTATCAGATCTCACATATAGGCTCAGATTCGGATGCACACTCACCGGAGAAAAAAGAAGCATTTCAGTCTTACACATCTTAAGAACCAGACCATTTCGCGAACACCAGGCTGACACCTGAGACACACACACATTAGCTGCAGCACCAAGCTCTTCAAAACTTTCCCCTGAGATTGCAGCAGTGGTGTCATCTGCATACAAAGTTAAGTGGCATTGCTGGAGATCATAAACGATATCGTTAAGAAAACTTGTAAACAAAACAGGGCCCAATATGCTGCCCTGCGGCACGCCGCTCGGCACGGCTGTAAATCCAGACATATAGTTCTTACTTCTTACCTGCCTGTCTTATCATGAGAGCCTGACTTCTCCCAGGCAGGTAGCTTTTTAGCCATAAATATGCATTTTCTCTTATGCCATAATGCTCCAATTTTTGCAATAAAAGGGAATGGTTGACCACATCAGAGGCTTTCGAAATGTCGAAGAACAGCCCGGCGGACTTGGACTCGCTATTTATGTAATCCAAGACTGTCAGGTAAGTGCTAAGCACGGCAATCAATAAGTTCTCAGGTGAGACAGCAAGAAACACAACAATCATATAGGGAGTTGACAATATGCTACATTTCACATTGAAATAAAATTAAATAATAGAATTTGTAAACCTCGCATAGTCCACATTGACTTTATGGACTGCTGTCAGCAAATATGTGGACGTTATAAAGAGCCTAGCGAATGCGATTGGTTAGCATTGAATTTAATAAAATTAAATTGGTTAGAGTTTTCGCTTAGCACACTTCATATATTTTATTGTCTTTAGATACAAAGTTGTAATCTTATTTTATATTAGAATGACTTCTTAGAGATAGTGTCAGTGCAATTTGGTAGCGTATTATACACATTATCTATTCCACTGGTAATTTGGAACGTTTATTTGTTTAATTAGTGTTTTGATAATTTGCTGTTTAAAATGGCATTTTGGAGACGATACTAATGACAATAAAATGAGAAATAGTGGCACTGATTTAGAGCCGATGCAGAAGGAATTCATAAATGAAGACTTACATGTTCAAACTCAAAAGTAATTCTGAATATACATTCATATCTGAAAGGTGAAAATAAAAGTTCTTCAGAAAACCAAATTGTGAACAGGATTTGTAAAGTAATCAAAGTTAGCTGTGCTACAATTTATAGAGTTAATAGAGTAGGGGATCGATTCTGCTAATAGAAAAAGAGTTGGACAAAGGCTTAGATTAGATTGTATTGTGAGTGGGCTATTTCAGTCCCTCCACCGCGACCTTAGGTCTATTGTGGCTCACGTCTAATTATTTAGATTTCACCCATCAATTCCAGCTCCCTGAGAGAGTCGATCTTTTCTTGAGGGTGAGAGTTTGTTTGGCAGGTGTACTGCCATCTGAGTAAAGTCGCTTGCCTGTTTCGAAGCTTAAAGAGAGATAACCTCTCTCTGAGTTCGTCTGGACCTGACATCCGTCAGTGTTTGCCTCGAGGCGGTATCATGAAGTCCCGCTCTTGAGCAGCATCTAATCTCCAGTTGTAATCCACCCCTAGAGATCTCAGCTCCCCTCAGGCTCTTCCAAACCTGACACCTTACAGTGTTAAGACTCAAGGCAACATCCCATCGAGTCCCGCTCCCAAGCATCACCGCAGCGAGGCAGTCCGTTCGTTTCGTAGCACACAGTATGGGCTTCAAACTCCGGGTGTTTATCACTCATCAGAGATCAGAGCCCCCCGGGACGTCTGGACACACGACACACGCCAGGGCTCAATCCAGGGCGGTATCATCTGGAACCCCGCTTTTGAGTAACAACCAAGCGGCCAATTGTCAGTCTCTGAGGCCACAGTGGAGGCGCCAAACTCCGGGTGCATATCACTCCCCAGAGATGTCTGCCTCCCCCCAGCTACACCTGCACCAGACCCCCGCCAGTGTTTCATTGACTCGAGGCGGTATCATGAAGTCCCGCCCTCGAGCAGCATCCAGGCAGGGTCGTTAGCCTGTATCGATGCTCACAGAGCAGGCCCAAGTCTCCAGGTGTAATCCACCCCTAGAGACCCCAGCCACCTCCGGGTTCGTCCAGGTCCAACACCTGCCAGCGTTAGCTTAAATTTCACCCAACAAATCGAGCCTCCGACAGGAGACGACACCTGCGAGGTGAAACTTTGTTTGACAGATGTACTGCCATCTGAGCGAAGTCGCTTGCCCGTCTCAAAGCTCAAAGAGAGATAACCTCTCTCCGAGTTCGTCTGGACCAGACATCCGTCAATGTTTGACTCGGTGCAGTATCATGAAGTCCTGCATCCGAGCAGCATCCAAGTGAGGTTGTTTGTCCGTTACGAAGCTCACAGAAGAGGCCTCAACCCTTAGTTTTATTCCACCCCTAAAGATCTCAGCTCTCCTCCGGGTTCATCTAGGCCCGACACCCACCAGTGCTAGACTCAAGGTGACATCCCATCGAGCCCCGCTCCCGAGCATCGCACAAGCGAGGCCGTCCGTCCGTTCTGAAGCACACAGTGGGGGCCCCAAACTCCGGGTGTTTACCACTCATCAGAGTTGTCAACCCCCTCCGGGTCGTCTAGACACACGACATCCGCCAGCACGCAACCCAAGGCTGCACCCATCTGGAACCCCGCTCCCGAGTAACAACCAAGCGCGGGCAACCATCCATTTATAAGCCCAGAGTGGAGGCCTCAAAATCCGGGTGTACATCACTCCCCAGAGATATCCGCCTCCCTCCAGGCCCACATGGACAAGACCCCCGCCAGTGTTTGATTCCAATTAGTCGCCTTTTACGACAGGCACAAAAAAGTCACAAAAACAGAATACCGATGTTACAAATGATCCATGGTAAATTATGGAAATATCCACAGTATGTCGTTACATACTTCAAAAAATGTTTTACTACCCTGTGGTTTTAAGTATAAGGACCAATGCATTAGTACCTTAATGGCAATGTAAGTATAAGAAATTAGACAACTGAATGGTAATTATAGTCAACCCTGTATTTATCGATACCACGACTTAAAATAAAGGAATACAAAGATGTGAATAGAAACATCATTTATCTTGTCGAAATGTGGTTTGACACCATGATGTCGTACAATATGGTTGGGCAGATAAGAACAAAGAATATGATTCAAATAATCCTGGTTCTACATGTTCTAGTTGTCTAAAATGAAACTGTTTTTTCTCTTAATGTGTTATTGTTGTCTGCCAAAAATATCACACAATAGACAATTTGCATGGATTTTCCATTAAATGAATTTAACATTTACCTAAAAGTTTTTTATACATAGAACATTATTACATGCATGAAAATACCCAAGAACATATGTAGTGGACAAAAAAAAGACTTTTAAAATCAAAAAGTTTTGAATTATCATGTGACCGCATTCTTTAGCCCCTACTTTGTTTCTTCTCCACATCAATGACCTCCTCTCTAGCACATCCAACCCAGTTCACAGTTACGCAGACGACAGCACCCTCCACTCAAATATACAATATTCTAAGCCTGTCTCTTTAGCCCAATTAGATGAGGATCGCAGACTCATGGAGGGTTCTATCTCCATGGATCTCCAAAAAATATTAGGCTGGGGAAGTAAAAATCTTGTACAATTCAACCCCACCAAATCACAGTCTTGCTTTCTTTCTCATAAGAGATACACCAGCCCTAGACCCATCACAATAAACAACCAAGTTATTCAAAGTAATGAGTCCTTTTCACTTGTTGGCATCTCTGTGGATCGAAATCTCAATTGGCACCAACATGTCACATCAATTGCAGAAGCGGCTGCTAAAAAATTAGGTTTTATCTTCCGGGCTCGCACATACTTTTCACCAGCTAATCTCTATAGTTTATATACTTCACAAATAAGACCAAACCTCGAATACTGCTCCCACATCTGGGGTGCTGCTGCCGCTTCTACACTCGCTATCCTGGACTCCATTGAGAAGAGAGCTATACGTCTCATCGGTGACCCTACCCTCACACAAAGGCTGCCATCCCTTGCCCACTCTTGAAGAAACGAACTCTGTTGTAAAACTATTCAGTTTCGCCAAAGCTTGATTTATACAGAAGTAACATTGACGAACATTATTTTATCGATGAGAAGCAATGACATTTCGACATCTGTGATAAACCAAGAGTACACAGCATGTTTGAATAGATAATAGAGAAAATATTATAGGTGACAGGAAAAAAATGTTTTTTATGTTTTAGATTATATTACAGTATTATTTATATGTTTCGTTATATAGAGAACATATTTTATTTTTGCATTTTTATAACACTGCTGTGGAGTGTATGTTTTGATATTTTATACATAAATTCTTGTTCTGGTTCCCCTTTCTTTTTAAATTTAATGACCAAAGGTAAACCGTTATTTACAGTTGATTTTGATGGACTATAGATTTTTTATCTGCTTTAACGTCGATCTATTTCCGCGACTATGGCCAATCACCGACCCCGGAGAGAAGTTTTACCTCACTATCCTGTAAATTTTTCCAAATCTTTCTGCAGGGAGGGTGGGGATCTTTAACCTGCCCAAAATTGTATGGTACATGAGATCAATGGATTTGCGCCACCAGGAGTTGCGGAACGTGCAGACATTCGACTTGCTGATATACATTGCCACAACTTCTTGGTTGATGTTAACTTTCTAGTATGTACTGAAATTGTGAAATGGGAACCCTGGGAATCGAACCCAGTGGGCTTGGGTCCAGAGACACACGTCACCATTGGAACACCCAGGCCCTATGCACTATATATATATATATATATATATCATTATATTAAAGCCTCTCATCAACCTAAAAGAAAGCTTTTATAAAAAAATTGAAATTTCCGCCGAAAAATTCAGTTTGGACGATTTGACAAGTGACAGTTCTCACAGAAAGTGTGCGATTTTGGGCGATTTCCTATGGATGGAAAGTTTGCGATTTTGGGCGATCTCGTTAGTTTTAAAAACCTGGCAACCCTGTTAATAACAGATAATTAATGGAAGAAAACCCCACAGTTTCAGTAGTTAATAACCATGATTTTGGCTGGTTGTTATACTAAGAGTAATATGTGAAGTTAATACTTAATATGCTTAGATAAACATATCTCCACCACATGGAGATTACAACCTAACTTAATAACATGATAAGAATTTTAACCTTATTTCACTAATATTCATTGTGAAAATGAGGAGGTACTTACGATATAATTGTCTTCGTAAGAATAAAAGACGGTTTTCTCAGATAACTGTGGATTCTTCCTTTCATCCAGCTTTATACCTTTACACCTATGCTTTCTAATTTGAGCCATTTATGGAACAATCAAAAATGGTTTCTTAGGAGTTTTTATACTCGTATTTGTACACATTGGGACTATACAGTATTTATAAGCTTTATTTTCCGTATTATCAAATAAAATCACGTGCAGGAGCCAAGGTTCAATCAATAACTTGCAACACGGGATGTAAACACAGAGAAGGAAGTTCATTCACATTTGTACTGTTCAATGACGTCACAGATCAGGGCGGCAAAATAGTGGGGTTTGAAATCAATTATAAAATTCGCAGTTAGTGATGGGCAAAACGGTTATTTTCTATTAACAGTTGAACCTGTTAATGGTATTTAATAATAACCGTTGAAAATAACAGGTTCAGTTATTTATCTGTAATTTTGAACTGGATAGTTGATCGATAGTATCCTACGTTCCCAAAGCTGTGAGCGAGAGCGAGCAGACTAGTATAAATAATCGTGTTTAAGTGTTAAGTATTATGTTATTAAGTAAAGTCCGCTCTATACTGTATACCCATACCCATACATATTTAGCATTCCCAGTCTCATGTCCATTCATCCCGTTAAATTGTTAAATTTAACAGTTGCCGATGAAAACCGATGTTTATTCATCGAACCTAGTTGCAGTGGAACTGAAACAGATACCGAGTCCGAATGCTAGTTTAGTGTAAAAAGCGTTATTTTGTACCTGTTATTTTTATAAATCCATAACTGGTGGTTACCGTTGTGGCTCGGCAACCGTTTAAAAATAACAGATAGTTAAATAACGACCCATCACTATTCGCACTTTCAAATATTTTTTGCAGTTATTTTTGTAGTGTAAAATGAAAAAATATATTAAAAATCATCTTTGTGGGATGTCCATCAGATGTGATAAGAAAAAAAAACATGCAAATTGTCTATTCTCTGCTCATTATCACGAGGACATGACAGCCAAATTATTTTGGGCAGAGCTGCAGTTCTTAGAAAATATATCAGAAAATTTTGTAATCCTGTTGGATAATGCCTCATATCATTCACGTCTACAAACAAAAATTCTGAGTGCCAGCATAAGAACACAAATGTAATTTAATTTATGGAAAGCAGAGGCCTGGAAACACCTGGCAAAAACACTAAGAAACAGTTATTAGAACTGATTAAAACAAAAAATTTCAAAAAGGAATTTGTTATTGATGAGCTTTTCGAAGTACACAATCATACTGTTGTTCTACATATGCCTCCATACTACTGCGTTTTCAATCGCATTGAGATGATCTAGGCTGCTATTAAAAGCAAACTATGAAAACATAATCAATTACCAAAATTTAGTGAGTCTGAGTTGGTGCTAAACACTATAAGAACGGTAGTAGATAAAATAAGTGAAAGCAATACAGGATGCTCATTATCTACCTTGCTATGATAGATGACTTGTTATTTCTGAAGATCGGTGACTTTGTTATTTCTGAAGATACAGCTTCGGTTAAATTAACAAAGTTGGGCAGAAACTGAAGAGCAGTTTGATGACATGAATAAACTTCTAATGCATCGCCTACTTTCAAAGATAATTTGAAGAAACTGAAAATGACCGATTGTTTCATTCTTTAATATCTCTGTCACTGTTAATGGTGCAAAAGAGATCAAGACCTCATTTTGTAAGTATTTTTTCGTAGAATAGGATAATGTCAACAACAAAAATCCATGGCGTGCTTGGTTTTAAAGAGGCAACACAAAGTTGCATTTTTTTAAATGGCAATCATAGTTGGCTGTGACGTCTTTCAAAAGCTTATTTTTGTTTGATTCCAATGATATAAGGTTTGATATGGTTATTTCCATTAGTTTGAAATTTATTTAACAATTACTATTTATTCCAAATTATTTGAAAAATTATGTACCAGGCAGGCAGTGAATACATCCAATCCGATGTAACAATTATACACAGATGTCCTCATTAGCGAATTTTTCGTCCTAATTCGCTAAAAACAGTATTACATTTATTAACAAAAGAAGGGCCATTTGTCTCCAATTTTTATTTATAGTAAGATCCCCTTGCATAACATTACATTACCTGTGTGTTGTTTTATGGACAACCTGAATAAAATACAAGTAAAATTTTAATAAACTAAACGACACACTTAATCTTGTAAACAACGATTAAATAGCCAATCTAAAATAAGCCTAACACGAAGGTCATAAATAATGTGGGATGTCACAAATTTAATGATATACCCGCGCTTAGATAATATTTAATTATGTTTTCTTTTTTTCTTTTTTGCGTTTTCTCACTTGTTTTTCCTTTCCTCATACTGAAGATGTTCTTATATTTAAATTAAAGCGAATCATTCATCCAATTTTATAAACAAGGAAATATAATAAAACCAGAAACAAACAACATGAAGACTTACAGCACAATCAGTTGGAAGTGAATCGTCCCACTCCTTTCCGTTGTAACTGCTCCCTGCGTTCCATTTAAATTCAGACATACATCCACCTTTGGTCAATTCACGAATCCTCTTTACTACATATTCCTGGTTGGCATGTACTTCTAAGAAGGAAATTAGCATTGCCAGCGATGGCACCACCTATAACAACAGATATATAAATTTATACATGTTTAAAAAAGCATGTGAAGCACACCAATCTCCTTATAGAAAAACTAATATGATACGAGTAAACTTTTTTTTGGTACTCAGGCTATTTTGGAAGCAAAGTCAATCACCGATAGAATCTTGCCGCTTTGCCTCATCAAATAGGAAATTCACTCCCGTTGTCTAGCTGTAAATATCATTAACAAATAATCTGGTAAAGGACTGGTGAAAAATTTGCTCAATGTAATATTCTATAGTAGAGTTTCAAAATTGTAGGCACTAAGTTGTCAGAAATGCTCCTGCTGTTTCAGTGCTGTTTTCAGGGTGTCAGTGACGCACAGCAAATATTGTGAAAGGTTGAGGCAATAAGGACTTTATTAAAAAATAACAGACATTAGCCTTTTGTAGTTGCTAATGTTTTAAATATATATATATATATATATATATATATATATATATATATATATATATATATATATATATATATATATATATATATATATATATATATAATATATTATACAATAATGAAGTGATTGTGTGTGTGGTCATATTATATGGCTGTAGTAGCCAGAACAATAAAGTGATTAAGAAAACATAATTCCTTTAAAATACATTTAATAATTTACCAGACCTATACTTTGTGTTTAGTACCAAACTTGTGAAGTATAAAACTTTTATTTCAGTTCGATTTTAGTATTTTGTTTATATTTTTTATACTGTCACATCTGTCTCTACGAGAATTAAGTTTATGAACTCTGTTACTTCTATGGTCACAGCAAGCTTCTAAATTGTGTTGGTAACAGCGAACACTCAGTCTGGAATTATATTTCTATAAGGAACCAGAAGTGACAAGTATGGAATAATGTAGAAAGATCTATAATCTCTATGGGCAATATAAATAGGCGATCTGCAGATAGAGTGAGTCAGTCAGTAGTGAGTAGTGATGTGAATTATCCGGTAAATTATTTTTGGTGGTTAATGAACCGGTAAATAAGCTGGCTAATTTACTGGTTAATATAGTAAAAGAAAAAAGAATTTACTTCAATTTTTTTTTTTTTTTGGTAATATATATAACTTAACTTCATGAAAAATACCAAATACATAGATAACAAAATTACCTTTGGAAGGTTATAAAACACTTTTGTCTACAAATTCCAAAATTGGAAATGAGGTTAGGTTTCCTGAATTTTCTTGTTTACATACGAATGAAAAAAATTTAAAGCTGTAATTTAAATTAAAATATGTTTATTTTGTCATAAACTATGTTATGATATAGAAATTGGTGATTCGTTAACATATTTTTATTATAATTAGTATAAAATTAAATTAATGACAACACGAGGTAACCTTTATTTTTAATAAACTTAAACATATATCTGAATCAACAGAAATTAAATTATTTGTTTCTTTTAAAAATAAAAATATATTAATCTTCCCTGAATATATCTCTTTGCAGCGTTAGTTTCAGTTATATAGCGTTCTTTAGAAAAACTAGTATAGATAATATATATATATATATATATATATATATATATATATATATATATATATATATATATATATATATATATATATATATATATATATATATATCTGTGTGTGTGTGTGTAAAGATATAAAGTCTGAAACTGACCTCAGATTTGGATTCCAGGAGTTCTAGATCACACTCATTTGAAGAAATGTTTTCAAAATTCATGTCGCAATCTCCTCATTAGTGATTTAAAAAAAATAAAATTCACTAAAATACACTGTATATTACTAAACAGTAGTCACTTTAAACACTGTCAGCAGTATGAAATAAACCATGAGAACAACTTACCTGTGCTACGGGCATCATGTGTGCTGTTTTTCGTAACCTATCTAAGCCTACTGAACCTATTTTTATGTCAGTCATGCATTTCTTCTCCAATGCTTCGTTAATCAAATCAAATTCCTTAACTAAACGTTCCAAAATAGTCTGTGAGAGCCACTAAAAAAAGAAGCAGAGTTGAAATCACTTACGATTTTAATAATGTTCACCTTAGACAAATAGAATTTACCGCATAGAATGTGTAGAAGATTGAATAAAATATCCACAAGTTTGGATAAGATAATTGGAGATAAATTAAATAAAATTACATAAAGAAGTATACCTTACGTAAATTTTCATTCCACTGAGTAAGCGCTACTGAATCAACATTTATTCTTGTCCAGACTTCTAAGCCAGTTGTTTGCGTAGTATATGGGTTAACTGGAGACCCTTTCTCTTCTTGCTTACTCGAAGGGCTACTAGTAGATGTATTTGCTACAATAAAGAAACGTTCAGATGCATTGGCGATTGTTACAGATTGTGTTTTACTCTTTTAAACTAGAACAATTTTACAGTTTACTAATGATAATGGCTTATTTTTAAAAACCTCAGGATGGATTCCTTTTTGAAACTAGAAATGTATTTCACAAATGTTCTGTCTAGTATTGACAAATAGCCAATCACAATCACAAATCACAATACTAGTAAAAACTGCTAAGAGTTCATAACTAAAATACATGGTTAGATAGATACATTTATTTCACAGATACCAGTTACACAATTATTATGTTCCTAGTTTGTGATATTGTCAAAAAATGTACATGTCTACATACAGACTTGGAGACTACTTCTATGGCTTCACTGTTTGGTTTCCTTTTAGTAAATGAAGGACGTAGCCAGTGTGTAAGCTAACTGGAGCAAGTGGTCCTTCTGAATTCTATATCTTCTAGAAAGTTCTTCAACGTTTCTGTAACCGGTTTCGCTGCACAGCATCCTCAGACAGATAAAAATTGAATTAATAAAATCATGACAACAACAAATAAACATATGTTGCTATGTTATGATGTTTCTATCAAAGAATTCTTTAAAAATGAAAATAAAATGAAACAAAAATGACGGATGAAGTCTTCAAAATGTCTTACCTGGGAAATGAATGTTAATATTTATATTGGATGTATGTCAATATTTAACATAAAGATAGAATTAACATATAACAGTAATAACTATAATAAGAATTACAACAATAATATAATTAACAATAACAATAAAAAAGCAGACTCTATACAATGAAACTATTGACATACACCGATTAATGATCTTATTACAACTTTTTTGAAAAAATAGGTAGATTTATTTTGTTTCATTTATTTAATTAGAAAGAAGAATATCCAAGAAAGGGGAATCTATTACATCAGTTTTCTCATTTAAAACAAGGCAGCTATTGTCGTGTATGTGCTTTTTTACTTCCAAAGCTTTGAAAAAGTCTAGTTTATGCTTGTTATTACAAAACCAAATTTTAACATCAGAACTTTCACATAATATTGTCTTTTGGTACAGATACGTAGATGATATTTTAGCATGTTTGCAAGGTAGCCATACAAAATTAAATGAATTTTTAAATTTTATTAGGCTAATAAAAATGACTGTGACTGAATCAGTTCACCATGAGGCCAGAACAGACACAATTTTTTTTAAATTATTAACCTCCACACAAATATTTAGTTTACTTTAGAAGAAAAAGCTAGTAAATGTACACAAAGTAAATCTAACTATTCTATCAAAAAAGTTGTAATAAGATCATGAATTGATGTATGTCGATTTTTTAATTGTATAGTCTGCTTTATTACTTATTGTTTAGTTATTTCATTGTTGCAATTGTTATTATAGTTATTATTGTTGTAGGTTAATTATATCTTTATGTTAAATATTGACATACCGCAAGTAGACATTTTTAAACAATTTTTTTATCAAAGCATCATAACATAGCAACAGATCTTTATTTGTAGTTGTCATGATCATATTAATTCAATTTTTATCTGGCTGAGGATGCTGTCAAATAGTGAAACCAGTTACAGAAACGTGGATGGACATCCTAGAACATCTAGAATTCAGAAGGGCTACTTGCTCGAGTTAGCTTATGCGCTGGCTACGTCATGCAGTTACAGAAACGAAACCCAACAGTGAGGCCAGAGAAGTAGTCTCCAAGTCTGTATGTAGTATGGACCAGTTTCACCAAGTGAGGGGCAACAACAATCAATACAAGTGTATCAATTAATAACAAAAAATTGTAAAATGTAGCACACAATGTATAAATAATGTTCTGTCTTAGATTTTGAATTATTCTCTGAAGATTTTCTTGTATTTCAGGATGATCAAGATTTCCAATCTTCTAATCTTTCGAAGGGTGGTGGTGTTTTGCTTGTAATTTAATCACCATTTGAAGCAGAACTTGTTAACATATTTTCTGTTTCTAATCGTACGAACTCTATACGGTATGTACATATTCTTGTTGTAAGGACTGTTTTATCATTTCAGGCAATCTTTATTGTAGTGCTGTACATTTTTCTGTCTTCTTCTCTTTTTTTTATTTATTTATTTGTTTAATAAACAATTAACAGGCTGGAGCCCAATTACAAATTGATAGATAATATAACAATCAATTAAAAGTAATTACAAAAATATATCTAAATCTAAGATATCACAATATTTTGTTCCACACATATGATGGAGTGGTGAAAATCTCAAAACATTGGTTCGCGCCACTGAGAGATGAAAGCAGCTTGGATGTCTCGAACACCGTCTTGGCACATTAAAGTTAAGGCTGCAGAGTAAGTCAGGGCAATCTACCTCACCTTTTATTAATTTTAGAAGAAACTGAAGTGCAGCAAACTCACAGCGAGAACACAGACTGCAAATGGAAAAATGGTCTTGCCTCCTCAGATGAAAAACCTATGGGCAGGTAAATACTGTCATGACGAAAGGCAAGATATTTGAGAAAGCGTCGCTGAACTCTTTCAATCCACTCACTGTGTGTCAGATAACCAGGGGACAAAACAAGAGAAGTATACTCAAGCTTTGGCCTAACAAAAGCATTATAAGGAGTTTGAAGTGTGTTGTTGTTTAAAAATCCCTACAGAAAAAGACACAACTTGCTCAACATGAGGTATAAAGGACATCTTAGAGTCAAAAAGGATTCCAGGATCAAGGAATGTTTCATGTCTGGACAGCAGATTATTATTGATTCTGTAACCAAATTATAAGTCACCATGTTGCACTTAAGATTTAAACTGAGTCCGTTCTCCCTGCACCAACTCTGCACTTTATGAAGGACTGCTCCAGTCTCGAACAATTAGTGATGGAGTCAACCTCAGTGAAAATCTTTAAATCATCGGCATAGAGAAGGCAGTTAACTGAAAGAGCTGATGGAAGATCACTAATGAACACGTTGAACAACAAAGGGCCTAGTATAGACCATTGAGGATTGCGGGACATGGTGACTATTTTATCTGAAACGTGACCTTCAAATGATATAGTGTCGTCTTTTGGATAGATAATCTGCAACTAGCCTCAACAATGAGTCAGAAAGTCCACAAAAGTTAAGCTTACTTAGCAACAGTTGATGATCGGTTTTGTCAAAGGCTTTAGAAATATCAAGGTATATCACGTCGACTTGGGAATGCTTGTCAAGTGCTGAAGCAACCCCTTGCGCAATGCAGAATAAATTGGTCACTGTAGAACGCCCACGAACAAAACCGTCCTGTGAAGGGGAGATAAAAGACTTAATATGGTGAGAAATATGCTTATGCAATAAAAATTCAAATGCATTGCAAAAATTGCATCCAATGACTAGCTGGCGGTAGTTCTCAATCAGATTTGTCTCACCATTCTTAAACACCGCACACGGCTTAGATTCCTTTAATTGATCTGGTATGCGACAAGGTTTTAGACACAAATTGAAGATAACTGAAAGAGGCACGGCAAGTACATATGCAGTCTTTCACAAAAAATGCTGGTATGTTATCAGGGCCTGCTGTCATAGCATTACCACAGTTGTAAAGACTTCCTGAACCTCATCTACAAAAAAAAATTCTAGGCGCAAGATATCATAAAAAAATGTACAGTTATTCATACCTGTACTCTCCTTCTTATCGCAAGTAAGAGGAGTATAACACTTCTGAAAGAATGTAGAGAATGCTCTAGTTATGTCTGTTGGTCCAGACAATTCTCTACCCCCACCACACATCTGATGAGGCATCCCAGAAAGATTCTTTTTAATATTTATGGACGACCAAAACTTTTTTGGATTATTATTCACTGCATGTTCAGTTTGGAGAACATAGTCACGGTAAATCTGATGCTGTAATACTTTTTGTTGACATCGCAGATTCTTAAAGTGCATAACTTGGCTAGTGACTTTGATTTTACCATACTAATCAGTTGGCTGTTAAACCAATGAGGATACTTATTAGATCTGCAGGAGGTTTTTGGAACAAATTGGTCCAAGATATTGTAAAGAATAAAGTAAAACTCGCGACAATCTGACTGGGGGCCAATATGATTATTTAATGAGGACCAGTCAACATAAAACAACTGATCATATAAGGATACAAAGTCCGCCCTACTAAAGTTACATTCTTGAATTCGGCTTGGTATGCACTTTCTAAAACCACTTTTTGGGGCCTGGAATAAGTCAACTTTAACCTGAAGAGCAGGATGATACAAATCCTCCTTCATCCGGCTTTCCTCAGCATTCGATACTTGATATTATCTAGTAGATAAAACTAGACATCAAATAGTACCAAAGTGATTATGTATCTTGTTTAGTTGGGTGCAGCCACACATATGGATTAAATTTTTGAAGACCCTGGTTAGTCTACTACCTCCTGCAAGAGAATATTCAGAAGTAATCAAGTCAGAAATATTGAAATCCCCAAGCAACAGCACATTATTACTATAGATGAAGCTAAGTGATGATATAAGTTCGAAAAGAGAAGGATAATTATTTATTGTACACCAAGGCAGAATATAAATAACAAAAATAAATAAGATATGGTATTCGAGACACCTTCACACAATATATCGATGGGAGCTATTGCTTCGTAAGGAACATCAATTTTGACTGACAAAAATTATCTGTCAATAGCCAAGAGAAAACCTTCAACTCTGGAAAGTCCAACAGCCATGTAGTTTCTGTCACTTCCAAATGTATTGTATCAGAAATAAATAACTTCCGGGCCTAGAATTTCTTCCCTGCCTCAGGTCTCAGAAACAGCAATTATATCATATGTACAACCTAACGAATTATAATTAAGAACACTAAGCTTATTTACAATACTAAGAGCATTCTAATAGTAGATAAAACGTGAGGGATTATTTGAGTTATTAACGTTCATAATACCTTCTTGCTTATGATTAGCATTTATGCACAAATCACGAACATCTCGACAAGTGAAGGACTGGGAACCTGGCTCGGAATTAATGAATATCATTTTGTTGGGGAAAATTACCAGTATTGCGCCTACTCGGAATAAATTCTTTAATTACCCTATGAGAGGGCCATTTATCTGTGGTGCCCAAAAGTGACTTTACAAAATATTCTTTCACACCTAATTTAAAGGAGCACACATTCTCCTTATCTGTGAGTGGTTCTAATCTTGCATATTCTATTTTTAAAACTTCTTGATGAATCGTAACGTACTAAAATCTTCAAAGAATTGTTTGAACTCTTGTAACTTTTTTGTTGCATTTGCATGGGGAAGTTACTGATTCTTGGTGATTTTAATATACCATCTAGGTCAGACATGTTCACTCTGGACTTGGCTGCAGGGTTAGTGAATGTTTGATAAACCTTTTTGGCAATGGTGGACTTGGAGCAGTTTAACTTTGTATACAATTGAAATGAAAGACTCCTTGATTTGGTACTGCTTAACGTGAATTGCACTGTTTCCATTGCTGATGAACCTGTTTTCCCTGCGGACGCCTACCATCCATGTCTTCACATTATCTTCAGTATTCCTTGTTCTCGACCAAACATCATTCTGCTGAATTCTGTACCTAAATATGATTTTAAAAAGGCGAATTTTCATGGATTGTATCATGTTTTTCAGGTACCTGCTTGGACTGCTGTTACATCTTGTATTGACGTGGATTCCACATGTGAACTTTTTTATAATCTTATCTATTCTCCGTTTCAGATTTATATCTCTGAAAATCCCATGCTCAACAAGATATCCTCCATACTTGAACAGGGGAATGTATCTGACGTAAAACTCAAATATAAGGCATTTCGATTATATAAGGCTAATGGTGATGTTGAGGCACTTGACAGATTGTTTTTACCTCAGGACAAAAATTAAGAAAGACATCAAGTAGGCAAAAGAAAATTATTTAAGGGATATATCCAACAATATTAAACGGGATCGTAAGATCATCTGGTCATATGTACATTCCAAGCAGGGAAATAGAGTTGTTCCACCCCGCATGCATCTTGATTCAGTCCAACTGACTGATCCCCAGCATATTGTTGATAGTTTTGCTGATTGCTTTTCTAGGACTCATCAATCAAATGTTTTCTCTTATTCAGTTGAAGCGTCTGGAATGCAGGGTCTATTGTCTAATTATGTTCTAGACATGCCTGAAATTTCCACTGAAGAAGTTTCACTAGCCATTCGAAAGACCAAGGCAAATATAACTGCTGGTCCAGATAACATTCAAGCATTTGTAGTGAAAGATTATTTCCCTGCCCTTGTAACACCACTAACCTTCATTTTTTTCTAGAAAGGTCTGCTTGCCAGTCATAGTCAGTGATACTGATGGAGAAACACAGAAATTCTCCGCCTTGCAAGAGGGCATACAATACAATCCATCAAATATTATCCCAGATACCTAAACTGTCAATCAGACTTCAAATAAAGCTGCCCCCATTACGAGAGGCCATCTACGTAATGGTATCCAGAATGCAGAGGAAACACTGAAGAACGATAATCCTGGGAATGATGGCTTCATCCTAGTTAATAGCAGGAAAGCGAAGAAAAGAACCAATGTTTTGATTGTTAACATGGACTCCACTGGGAACAATACATTGAGAGGGACTCAACAAATATCCTTTTTACATGTGTATAAATTACATCCTAACACAACATTTGAAGAAATTACTGATTACCTGAAAACAATGTTTCCTGAAGTTGATGCAAGAAAATAAACTCGAAGTTTCCAAAATACTATCATCCTACAAGATCTCCATTTCTGAGTCAAATCTGAGTAGAACAATGGAACCAAACATATGGCCAAAGGGTGTATGCACTAATAGGTTTTTTCATCGACCAGCAGCCAGACCCAATGTAACTTGATGATACAGGCCTCTCTATGGATGGGCTCAATATGGCATTAAATAACAAAGAGGGCCTTTTGATTTTACAACAGAATATCCAATCACTTAGGAACAAAACACTGAAGGCGGAGTGTTTAATTGATGGTATTGTTGGCAAGCCAAGTGTTCTACTGCTAACTGTACACTGGATGAAGCAAGAAGAGGAACCTTCTGTAAAAATTCAAGGTTACAGAATGGTATCGTGCTACTCACAACCTGCTATGGAACATGGAGGAGCTTGCATCTATGTAGATACTGAGATGGACTTCACAGATGTGGGCGGAATATGCCAGAAGAGTGTGGAAGGCACTGTAGAGTTTGCCTGTGAAGTGGATCGTAAAATAAGCCTGGTTGTACTGTGTGTTTATCGAAGCGGCGTGGGCTCTTTTGAAGATTTTGTGGAAAAAATTGAAGAAGTGCTAAATATCCTTGTTAACTCATTTCTCACCTATAAAATTGTTATTGGAGGAGACTTGTTTGATAAAACTGAGAGTCAAACAATTCCTGGATGTAATTCATGTATTTAATTTCCATTGGTGTATTTTTTAGGCCACCAGGGTGGACTGCCTCCTCAGCAACACTAATAGACAACATATTTTTTTATTCAGACTGTGGTTTCAGGAGCTATGTCCTGGATGCTGCGCTTTCAGATCATAAAGCCCAAGTTATAAACATAAAAAATGTTGAATTCAATAAAACGAAGCCCAAACAGGTATTTAAGAGGCTTTTTACAAGGAGTAAAGAGCAGCATTTCGAACAAGAACTTCGGAGGATCGATTGGTCACCCAGCAGGATTACTGAAATATCTTTATCCAGGAACATACAGTCAGTGACCATTAATACACTACTACTCCTAGAGTAACCATGAAATATAAAGTATATTATTTGAGCAGAGAGAATATAGCTCAAGATGGAGGACGGCTTCAATGTCAAAAAAGGGTATTGCTTTCTCGATTAAGCCAATGAAAATAACTTGCGGCGATTTTAATCCGATCCTATGATCGACGGAATGTGTCTCAAATACCAAATTACCAAATGAACACACCATTCCAGATACCATTTCCCATATATCCCACTATGAGGATGAATATAAAAATTCAAGATTAGGACAACGGTATTAACACGACGACCAGCCATTCACCAAGTTGCTTCTTGTCTCTTTAAAAAAGGGAAAAAAAAACAATCCGGATCGAAAATTCCCAAGCTTTTTTGATTCTCTGTTTGTCATAAGCGCGCCGATTGAGAGGTCGCAGCTGCCAACGTGAATCACACGTACCTAACAGCACGAACCAAGACACTCCGATCAGAAACGTCACTGGTAACTAGAAGCACACAGCATTGAATGCATCACATGCATGTTCCGAGCGAAGCTGATTCTGTGGAGGTAGGTAACCGGCGATACCTCCAAGAGAGTACCAGCTTGCATATAAGTGTGCCCTACTGGCGAGAATTTAATCGGAAATGCCAATTTGTAACAGTGGTTGGAAATGAACCGTTACAAACATTAAATTCCAAACTGATCGTTAAAGTGAAGTTTCAGAATGTATGACAATAATTGCAGATTGCCTTTCGGAAACACTAGATTAAACATGCTTTGTTTCACGAAGAGTCAAAACAGTTTAATATTCACAATCAGGAGACAGTTAAAATTTTACGTGATTATTATATACATACCTATCATCCTCACTTTCAACCGCCTCAATCTAACTGTTTGCTAAAACTGCCTAGTCAATACCAATTTTTAAGAAACTCGAAGTTCGACTGTGAACCTTAGACACACTATCTCAGAGGTTCGAAGTTCGATGCTACACATTTGCTTGGGTTTGTTTATAGTTCGGTTTTAAAAAAACATGGGTGCGCACACCTTTAACGGAAACCTATTTTTTTGCAATTTTCTAACAAATATAATCCATAAGTCAAAAAGTCAGATCCCTACCAACAATTACCCCCAAACATTCATGCTGTTACACTATCTCACTTTTATCTGTTAAAATACTTATTTTAGGTCCATCTTGTAACCATTCATCCAACTTTTTATGTTTTGAATCCATGAAAGTCTATCTAGCCTACAGTATTTTATTCAAAAAGCCTCTCAATTTGATACACAGCTTAGGGAGGTTGTGAGAAAAGAAACAAATCTGCCACATTCAATTGCAATATTTGATACAAACATACTAACAAACACGCAAACATACTAACAAACCAGTAAACATACTAACAGGTAAAGTTAAATAAAAGCTTGTGAAATGGATTTTCCTGGTGTCTCAAAGCCATGGTCAAAATTTACTTGCAATTTTATTCAAGTTTGAAGTTAGGCACAGTTTCTTTTTGTGTAGGCTGTGTTACAAACCCACTATTTTAAACAATCCAAGAGAAAAATTTAAATTAAACAAGATGCAAGGCAATTTCCCACTTGATATAAAAGTATTCATAAAACAAATTAAGGCAATACAACACACAATTAATCATTGATGACGTAAAAGGTGTTTATAGTGATGATCGGGACGTCAAATATGGAGTTTCACAGGGTACTGTTCTGGGACCTACCTTGTTCAATATCTATATAAATGATTTATTGTCTCTAAGATGCAGGGGTGAAATCATTAGTTATGCAGATGATACAGTCATATTCTAGAGTGATGGAACTTGGGATAGTCAAACAAATAGCTCAGTGAGTTCCCCACGATTGTTAACTGGTTTAACGTAAACTTATTAACAGTTAACCAGGAGACAATGAAATTTTTGCCACGCTTAATGTACAACAAAAATACATTACCTGACAATGACCGGCTGATGATTAAGACCGAGGCCCAAATAGTTCCTGAAATAAATCAGGCAGAAAGTATACGATATTTGGGTATTATAATAGATATGACACCACGGGTGGGGTAAACAAGTGGGTCAACTTGAAAGTAGGGTTAGATCTTTACTCTACAAGTTTAAATTCCTGAGGGAATATTTAAACAGCAGAAAAATGAATATCCTGTATTATTCACTAGTACGGTCCCAATTATGTTATGAAATCATTTGTTGGGGAGGAGTGAGGTACAACATATATAAAAGATTAGATGTGATTCAAAAATAGGTACTTAAGATAATATACCAACAATCTTTAACCTACCCAAGTAAAGATCTGTTTAGGGAATCTGGCGTTCTAGACTATAGAGAACTGTACTTTCAAGCAGCTTTATAAATACGCTGAGGAGTTAACCTTTCCCAACCATCGATCTGAGACCAGACATATAAATAAGTGCAGGAAAGATAGGTTTAGGAAAGTAATTGGTCAGCGAAGTCATATTTATATAGGACAAAATTTGTATAACTTAATCCCTCAGGAACTGAGAGAATGTGTTTTGTTGAAACATTTTAAAAACTGATTGAGGATATGACTTACGACAATGTCAGAAAACGAAGCGAATCATCGTCAATTTTGATTTGTGTTGGTTCTAGTCCAGTAAATCTGTCTGCTTTGTTTTTTGCTTCGGGGTTTCCAAGACAGTGCTTTTGGAGATTTTGCTGACGAACTTGACCAGCTGTTCTTCTTGTCTCTGTGCATTATCTTTCCATTGTTTCATTTTTACCATGGATTGTACATACTCACTTTATTAGAGAGTCCTCGTTTTATCTAAACAACTATTGGGTGGGTCTCGTTTGATGGGTATGTCTGCTCACGCTCATGTTGGCCCTTTTGGTGAAGTTTGCTGATTTTTGTTTACATTTGTTTGTACGCATATCTTTATTTGTGTATATACTTTTTTTTTAAATGAATTTAATAGTTTTTTATGTGTACTGATTTTATATGAGATCCGTTTAAAATTGTACCTATATGGCCTTCTTGTTTTATTTTCTGATAAAGTTATTTCTGTGTGTGTATATGTGTGTGTGTGCGTGTGCACGTGGGTGTCTTTTTGATGTGGGTGCACAGATGATTAAATTAGAAGTAATATCTAGCCATTTAAGAAATTGCTAAGCGTTGTGTATATGAGATGATGGGCTGTGGTTGCCCGAAACACTCGAGGTTAGCCAGATGCTCTGCCAGTCTTAATTTGCAGTAGAGAAAATGTCTGTTGTTTAAAGTTTTATAGCATAGCATGTAAGGATTATGTAAACTCACAAAAAGTTCCATTTATGAGTACTTCGTGAGTGATTTCCCTCTCTGTTAATTCTAAGGTATCCATACTCACAGAGAACAATCAATTGTAAACTTTTTTGCAGAGTAAACACAATGATTGTTATTATTATCTACAGGTAGAAAAAACTACTGAACGACCCCATATACTCTTATGGGGGAAATAAAATCAGTATGTTTAAAAACTTAGTTACCTGGTGACTGAGATGACAGCTGGTACTGACACCTTCTCAGGAACATAGACATATCTTTGGCAGTCTTGGTAACAGGATGACTCCAAAAGGAACTCAACAAATTAGAGGACTGTGGAGGTGTGGTGTTTAGATTGTTTACTTTTTCAACTGTTTCGTAACTCTTTAAGTATTTGTCCAGTGATTTTTCATCTCTGATAAATTCTGTATCTGAAGTTTTTTGTGGAAGCCACACAGGAGATGTTTGTTGAAGTGATGATTGGTTCAATACAGGTGATCCTGGGTGATATGTCCATGATGGGGAAGGCATTGAGTAGTTTAAGCCTAAAATAACAAAATAAAACTTATTTAAACAGACTTTAATATCTTATGAAAATGACTTATTTATATCGCATAATCATAATCATTATTACAGTCTGAATGCCTTGTCTGGTCTATATATCTACCGCTTTATTTTATTGAACATTATTTTGCAAATAATAAAGAAACCTGCAAGTTAAAATTGAATTTTGTATAAGATTTTACAACTCATATCATCTATTTTTTATTTGAAAAATATAATTATTAATAAAATAAAACGGTAGAAAACTTTTAAATAGTTGACACTTTGACATATTGTTCGTTCATATATATATATATATATATATATATATATATATATATATATATATATATATATATATATATATATATATATATATATATATATATATATATATATATATATATTAAATATTAAATGTGGCAACGCTGCTGAAAATTGATAGTTCCCAACGTGCAAATTGTGTGTTTTTGAGAACTTAATTTCTCAGTTAATCTGTTATTTATGGATTTTCCGTAAAAAAAATTCAGACTATTACTCTACGTTACATACGCTTTCTTGTAATGTGCGCTGTTTTGGTAATTTTCGGTTGCAGTTAAGTCGACCATCCCCTACTTGATGCATAACTTACTTTCATTTTGGGAAACATTGGACCTCCAACTAGAAGTCATATTTATTGGAGTTGTGGACAAGGTGGCAGGTGTCACTGGTGAAAAGCTAGCCTTCACAGAGCTCTGTTTATTAGGTGACTGTGAATAAGGGGGTGTACTGGGTAACTTGTCAACAACCTTAAATGATGAGTCTGCAAGAAAAAATTAATGGAGAAACTTTTAAATAAACAACAATTTGAACATGTACCTGCATCTTTAATACCGAGTAGGACTTTTTGTTCTCTAGTAATTAAGATCTGTTCTGATTTGGTAGGTGTGATTATTATTTTCATTAAATAATATAAAATATTAGCGGTAAAAACTGCTAAAAGCACATATTCGCAAAAATGAAAGTATTGCAAATCATATACAGTTGTGTTATATCTAAAACAAACATCACAATTAGTGGGAAATAAACAAAATTGCAGTACTCTTACTGCTTTTAATGAACTACTTACATGTCATAAACTAGGGCACTCCACATTGCCACATTCACACAGCACCAGAACTTACTTCTTTTAACTTTAAGTCGATTGTGATTTAATGCGATAGACCTTTCTAGAGCTGGTGATTGATGAAAAGATTTATGTGGGCTGAAATTTAAAAACTTAACCTACAACTGCTTAATTACATATTTAAAATAGTTACCTAGACATTGTTCGGGAATTTAGGTTGAGTAGAGAATTAAATTTGTGTAGTTCTTTTCTTAGTGCTAAAAGTGAAGCTATTTTGTACACAAATGATACATTATTTTAGAGTTTATTTACTATTTACCACAAACCACACACATTTTTTACCATCGGCGGGTCAAGCTCAGAGCGGGAAACTTGTATCTTGTAACCATAGATATTTACTTTCTCTATGTGTGTAACAAAATAGGACAGAGGGAGAAGTTGTTTAAGGGTATACAATAGAGATACAAATTACAATAAACGAGAGATATGATAATGAGACTACCTATTTTTAGAACTGTCACGCGCATGGTGTCATGTGGTGAGTCCAATGCAATAATAATATGCTGGCCTACAGTGGAGTTTGACGTTTCATCACAATCTTTTAACAAATTACGTATTTTACTAATATCGTGTCGGTGAATTAGTTCTTTTTTGAGGTCAGTACTGAGTTATTGATGCATACAGTCGGGGGTAATTTTTTAAGATCAGAATACTAACTGTGATTTTGTGACATGATGATCAAATCAAGTTACGAATGTTAACGATCTCTAAATGTCTGCGAACGTCTTCTGTACTTTTTAAGTTTGTGTATTCCCAATGCTAATTCAGGGCGCCCCTTAATTAAGTCTTGTGTATATATATATATATATATATATATATATATATATATATATATATATATATATATATATATATATATATTTGTGTGTGTGTGTGTGTGTGTGTGTGTGTAATATAAAATGAAAAAGATTAAATTTGGTGCTGCGTTCTATATTACTTGAAAAAGACAATATAGGCAACGGATTGGAATGTAACTTCAACCGCATATATAAACTTTTTGATTGCGAATGACTTTGTTTTAAGTGTGTAGTTGGACTTCTATATCGTTGCTCACCACGTGACATCATATGAGGGGGCGGGGCATATGCGCAATATATCTCTTGCAAGTCATTATATCATGATAGAGATATACCAAAGATATACTCAACGAGCAATGGCCAGGAGCGGGACATCGCATGCAGACTCTGCGGCGAGGGGGAGGAATCAGCCCAGCACATCTTGTGCGAGTGTAAAGCTCTAGATCGCAAAAGACAACTGATCTACGATCAGTCTAGACCGGAGAACAGAGCATTATAAAACTTTACCCTACCAATCGCTGTGCAGACTAGTTCAAGGCACAGTGTTTTTGGAATGGGTGGAGTAAAAAGGCTAAGGGCATGCACAATAAGCCAAAGGTTGCAGTGCTACCGGGGTGGCAAAGCCGCGGACGAGTCCTAAGGGAGAAAAAAATATATAGATAGGAGCACAATCATAATATTACGTGTTGAATTGACAGCTTATTCATATTAGAAATTTATATTATAACTAAAACCTGATCTAAGTACAGCTACTTAGTATGAATTATCCGATTTGTAACATTAATATATAGTTAAACCTTACATTTGTATGAACTATAGTTACTCTGCTATAATGTTGTAAGATCAGTACCAGACTTTGGATGATATATTGCGCTTATATCACTTATCTGATGCCGTCTTTTTGACTTTAAGAATGTGTGGCAAATCTTCGAGGTGTCTTTGAATTTTTTAAGTGTTTCATCTTACGTGTTTCGTTTAATATTATATGGCTAGGAAGGTCATGTGTATTTGTTTCCTCTGTTAGAGGATTTATTATATCATCTTTCTTTGTGTTCACTATGTTTTGGTTTTGATGGACATGTTATAACGGTGTGACTTCTAGTTTAGTAATGGTCGATATCTCTGTGTTAAATTCAATGCTTATGTGTTATGCTTACCAGGGTTGAAAACTATGCCATGCACAAAAGTTAGAGTGCCCACAGTTATAAGTTCCCGAATCCGTAGAATGAGAATGTCATATTTTCGGTACAGCTCGTCAGAACTATAACGATATTGGTAAACCATATACTTAAATTGCTTTTATCGCCCTATTTTGTGAACACGGTATAGTTGCTGCTGTATTTTTGTTATCGATAAATGTCCCGATATCGTAGATGACTACAACCTGTTTAATTAGATGCCTACGAGAGTATTTATAAAGCTAGGTTCATACCTCGCGAATTGCGAAACTGATTCATATTGGTCCATTTTAATTAATATTACCATATTATTTCAAATAAACCAATAGAGTAAGTTTCCTCTGCGATTTCGCAATTCGCGAGTGTATGAACCAAGCTTTAGGCCACAAACAACAAACAACGTTTGTGTGAACTGTTCGCACTGTCTCTTATTGATATAAAAGAGACGCCGAAACTGAGTAGGAACAAGTATACTGTAACTGTAATATGGGGTGATTAGAAACAGTAGGGCGAATAGCAACAAAACACCGGACTTGAACTTATTAATATAAAGTTGAAAATTTAATTTATCAGGTTGGCTAGATGAATAAAAGTTGAATTGTACAATTTCTAGGTTGTTGGTTTTGATTTTACACTCATCAGCTGATTCTTGACTGAACGATTTGGCGCTAAAAATTCTAATTCTACTGTTAAAACTTTGCTCTTAAATCAAAGACATCACAGCAGAATTTTCAATCATTAGGGTGTTATTCATTTATGTCTCTTAATAGTAGTAACCTTAACTTAAGCTTTTTATTTGGTTCAATAGCTTCTACATTATTCCTTATTTTGTAAATTATAAATTACGTCATGAATTTTTAATTTGAGGAGTGAATAGAAACGGCTGTTTCTATTCACCCCACTGTTTATATTCACCCTAAATAGTTAGTTTTGAAACAGCCATCTTCTCCCACGTTAGCAATATATATATATATATATATATATATATATATATATATATATATATATATATATATATATATATATATATATATATATATATATAATATTTATGCTTATTTAGATATAATTTGTTGCTTTGCGTGTAACATGTGTGGGGTCCCCTGTGGGTCCGGGGACTTACTAAAAGAATAGGCCCAAGGTAACTCCTGCCTGTCGTAAAAGGCGACTAATTGGAATCAAACACTGGCGGGGGTCTTGCCCAGGTGGGCTTGGAGGGAGGCGGATATCTCTGGGGAGTGATGTACACCCGGATTTTGAGGCCTCCACTCTGGGCTTAGAAGTGGACGGTTGCCCGCGCTTGGTTGTTACTCGGGAGCGGGGTTCCGGATGGGTGCCGCCTTGGGTTGAGTCCTGGCAGGTGTCATGTGTCTAGACGACCCGAAGGGGGTTGACAACTCTGATGAGTGGTAAACACCCGGAGTTTGAGGCCCCCACTGTGTGCTACGAAAAGGACGGACGGCCTCGCTGGGGTGATGCTCGGGAGCGGGACTCAATGGAATGTTGCCTTATGAGTCTAACACTGTTAGGTGTCAGGTTTAGACAAGCCTAAGGGGATCTGAGATCTCTAGGGGCGGATTACAACTAGAGATTAGGTGCTGCTAGAGAGCGGGACTTCATGATACCGCCTCGAGGCAAACACTGACGGATGTCGGGTCCAGACGAACTCGGAGAGAGGTTATCTCTCTTTGAGCTTCGAAACGGACAAGCGACTTCACTCAGATGGCAGTACACCTGCCAAACAAACTTTCAACCTCAACATCGACTCCCTTAGGGAGCTGGAATTGATGGGTGAAATCTAAATAATTACACGTGAGCCACAATAGACCTAAGGTCGCGGTGGAGGGACTGGAATAGCCCACTCACAATAAAATCTAATCTAATCTAATCTAACATGTGTGGGGCTCCACCCTGCATAAAATACATATGTCTGATGATATTTAATGGTAGATCTTCCAACACAGTGTTATAAGTTCTTGCACAAATGTTCCAAATACCTGGCCGGTCAGATGATATAGCATTTAAATGGGTCTTATTGAATAAACATTAATACTACAGTGCATGTTCATTTAGGATACTATCATGACTAAAACTTGCTTCATCAGTAAAAAGAATTGATGAAAGGAAATGTTGGTTTTCTTGCATTTGATTTTACATGAGGTATATGGTTTTATGGATGAACTCTCTGAAAATGAAAATGGTAAAGCTGTTTTTTAAGGACTTGCCTGGTTGATGCACAATCCACAATTTACAGAGTTAAGCGTATTTTATTATCTTCTACCACTCGCAGTTCTTTGAACTTTACGACATACCTTTTTTGAAAGCTGTTCTCCCAAATAAGGGTGAACATAAATAAAAGTTCTCACATTAGGAATAAATATAAACATGTAAAAGTTTAAACTGACCCTGGATAAGGGTTCTACTGTGCCTAGTTCGCGCTCATTTGAAGATTAAAAAAAAATCAAATATCAATCTATTTAGTAGGGAATTTTGTCATAAAAATTATTTAAAATTCAAAAAATTAAAATTACATAGAGCAGACTAACACAGTAAACTTAGCATTAAAATAAATAAAATCTCCATGTAACAGAGTTACTTACGGCGAACGTTAAGTAGACGCCTCTCGTTAAACCAGAGAGAATTCACGTCGCTCGCTTGGCGTTACTTACAGAATGAAACTATCCATCTAACACATACACTTTTGACACATCTCTCAAAACTGCTTATGGTTTCTACATCTTTAAACTTTATAGGTAGAGAATTAGTACTTACCTTGTTATATTGTTGAGTATTGCTACAAATACCTCGGGATGTAGGTATATGATTCACTAGATTATAATTACTTTTTATTAAACATATTAGGAAACAGTTTTGTTCAAAAACAAACATATTAAACAAACTTTTACAACAGTTTGATCGTAATTCGTATTAATCACAGTGCGTATGCATATATTCTTTCTATTAATACTGGTTACCATTGACGAAATAAGAAAACAGGTCTGATGCCATAATTTAACTGGGAAACATGACATTGTGGAGGCCAATACTTGATGTAAATCCATTGTCAACTTAGATAAACAAATTGATTTACACTATTTTATTGTATGTATAACTGAAGTTCTCAGGTAAGGTTTTAAAGTTCCAAATACCTACTCTGTCTTCTAAGATATAATAACGGTATAGTGGTGCAATCCATTCAGAATTGTGTTTTTATAACAGTCAGGTCTGTAAGCTCTCCTAACCCCTAATAATTAAGCGAGGAGAGTTTACAGACCTGTGTCATAAATGCCCCGATAAAACCAGGTAGTTCTGAGTGGATTGCGCCACTACGCTGTTATTATACCTGAGAACACAGAAATATATCGATTCTTAGAAATGTTTATTCCACACAGAGTACATATTTGGAATCTTAAAATCTTACTTTTATTCTGTAGTTGGCAAAGCTGAGAACTTCAGCAATACTGCAGTTATACATACAATAAAATAATGTTAATCTATTTGTTTGTTTATCTAAGTTAAACTCGGAAACCTTAATTAAAGAAAACAAAAAATATATTTACAAAATTTATTAATTAAAAAATCTTAAACCAAAAGAACAGCGTTTATACAACCATCATTCTCTGGGTTGTTTGTTACTTGGGCATATTTACCCCACACAACTTTACCAGCTTGTGTCACCAAACCTAATTCAGATATGTTGACTTCAATGACTGTGCCTTTAGTTATAACACCAAGGCTTGTAAACATTGGAGAGCTTGGATTCTTCTTAACACCAATAATTGGCAAGTAAAAAGTAGCTTTTAATTCGGGATGTGTGACATGAGCTTTCTTAAACCTCAAAGCCATCGGTCTTATAAATCTTTCAAACTTTGGGGGCTTTCTTGTAAAACCTTCACCTACATATGTTACTTTAGTTACCATACGTTTCCAAGCTTTTCTCTTAGATTTGCCTGTTTTTACAACTTTGAGTACTTCCATATCTGATTGTGCTCTTACTTTTGGTATTGGGACATCCCACTTGCCTGCTTTTTCTTTTCTTTTCTGTTTAATCATGTTGGATAGAACTTTAGCTCGTGATTGTACATCACGATCTAATAGATACACAGGCAAGGCACCTTCGGCCACTTTCTCTGTAGTCTTTTTAATCTTCTTTTCCTCATGGGCTTGTATCTTCTTTTTCATTTGAATCTTTTCATTGCGGCGTTCTTTGTTAAAGATCTTAGCTTTAATACCACGCAAGCTTCTTGCTACCTGTGAACGTTTGTGAGGTTCACGAGCCTCACGTTTTCTTTTCCTTTCTTCATAATCGAGCCTCCTACCATGAAGCTTTCGATGTCGCTCAATGTACTCGTTCTGTGGCATTATGGATTTTCCTTAACGTCTAAAATAAAATTAAAACAAATTGCCTAACTATTGTGCCATTCAAAATACGTTTATAAACAACACTTATGACATTACTACTACTATTTGAATTTAACTTATATAAATATTTGGTAAATGGGTATCTTACTTAAAATATGTTCTACTGGACCATTTACACTTTAATTGTTTTGGTAAAAAACTTAAAAATAATAACAGTTCACCAGCATCATAACGTAACCCCACTTTATAAAAGATTCAGGCACTGACGTATAGAGGATTCAGGATTTCCACGATGCTTCCGTTCCGTGACTGTTGAGTATTATTGGTGCATGACAGTGACAAGTGACAAGGGCAAGTGACAAAGACAAAAACAACTGAAAGAGAATATGGTTTTACCAACAATGAACTCTATACTCCTAGTACAGAGTTCATTGCATACGAAGGCGTAAAGCGGCCACTAGATGAAAATATTTCTAAATTCGACTTTAAACATGAAATTATATTAATTTTGAGATTAAACTCGAAATTATAATAATTTCGACTTTAAACAGGTACGAAGGCGTAGAACGACCACTAGATGAAAATATTTATAATTTCGACTTTAAACACGAAATTAGCCATGACACAGTTTAAACTCGAAATTATACTAGTTTCGAGTTTAAACACGAAATTATGCTTAATTTCTACTTTAAACATGAAATTATACTAATTTCGAGTTTGAACGCGAAATTAGTATAATGCCGAGTTTAAACACGAAATTATACTAATTTCGTGTTTAAAGTCAAAATTATAAATCCCATGTTGTCTGCTGTGTCGATTAGCTAGGTTATGTAAATTGTTTGGTTGATATATTACTTATTAAATACGAGGTGTTTCAATTTTCGAGGTACTTAAAATAATGGAAGAACTAATAGAGTTTTATTTTACACTTGGTTTGCAACAATTGGAAATTGCATCTTGTTTAACCTTAAACCATGTGTGTATGTGTTGTCTTCGTTCATGGCTGCGGTCGTCAGACCATGCGCACATTTTTGCACTAAACCATATACCTATTTGTCAATGAAAGACACATAACACGAAAATTGTGTACCTACGCTAATCTTCCCGAAGAAAGGGAATGAAAGTGAAAGTAATGATAACTACCTAGTCATTATCACTGATAGCCGTTCTGACATATCATTATTTGACATATTTTTGTACCGTAAACTCTTTAAAAAAATAAGACCTAAATTTTATTTTTGATTACAATTATTTTATTTTTTAAACATTTCATACAACTTCGGATTTAGGGTTTTTGAACCATTTGGAACAAGTTTTGTTAAAATATTTTTTTATTGAAAAATATCGATTGCGTTTTTACCACACAATGTTAATTATAGCAGATAAGCTCGCATTTTGATATGGAAAATTAATTTTGATCCTAACAAGGCGTTGATAATCTTTTATTATTTAAGTAACATCGCTTTGGTCAAAATCGTATAAAAACAAAGGAATTTGTCTCTCTGTTGTGTGTGTAGGTATTTATCATTTATGTATCGTTATAACTTAAAAAGTATTTGACCAATTTTACTCAAGCACTATTTTGTGAGGTTTGTCTGTCATTCCGCTTTGACAAATCGACAACAGTTGATTTCCAGCAGAAACATTGCTAGACTGGTGAACGTATACCCCAATGAACGTAGTTTATGTATATTACTATATATCATAGGCATACATTCATACAATTATTCAACTGTTGGCGCTTTCTGAACATGCCCAGCTAACCTTTAATGCTGGCCCAGTATTGGCGTCATAGCCGGTACCCGGCACTTTCATTGCTGGAGAAGTGCTTGAATACAATGATGGGCCGGTAACTATAGGAAACTCTGGCCAGCATCCGGCCAACAGTCTCTTAGCCAGCACATACATTACCGGTCAGGCACGTTACCAATGCTACTAAGTTACTTGATTTCAATATCAAATCTGCATTTCTCAGGCACTTATATCAAGTGCTCAATTTTAGGTGGCCCACTACTTCTACTATGAAGGACCAGCACTATTCTCCATATATATATATATATATATATATATATATATATATATATATATATATATATATATATATATATATATATATATATATATATATATATATATTAAATAGTCCAATACTGATCATCATAATTTAGGAATAAGTATACATAAGGAACGTATCAAATTGTTACACGATATTGGTAATTTATAAATATAACCCATCAATACAGACCATTACTTTCATCGATATTTTATTTTGTAGAGCTAGATTATATTATTACATAAAATCAGAATATTGAAATGGTTTTCTTATATTATAGGACATAGAAAAAATGAAATAAAAACCAACTACCTATATAATGTTAGACGTTTTGTAAATACCACGTGTATTTATTTTATAATGAATAACAAAAAAAAACAGAACAAATAGGGCACTGACAATAAGCAAAGTTACCTACCTTTATTCTCCAATAATGCAGGAACATAAGCTTCGTTTTTCTGTATTCACACACAACACCTCTAGGGACCTCGTGTCTCCCAAAGGACTTACAAACAAAATGGATATTTAGAGACCTCGTGTCTCTTCAAGGGGTTGAAAACAATTCGCTTTCTCGAGACCTCTTGCCTCTTCAAGGACTCAAAAACAAGTGGCAGAGGGATGCACGCGTCTCTCCCTTCTCTCATTCTTCTTCCCCCTCTCTGGTCTTCTGGCGGAAACCATTAGTAACACTTACTCTATGTCAGTGTAGCGCGCGACATTTGAATTTAAAAGTGACAGAACAACGAGCATGAACATTCCGCCCACCAAAATAAGGATTTATTTTCACAATTATATTGTTTCTCAAATAAACAAACAAAACAAAAATTTACAATAAGCACAAAAAACAAAAAACTGAAGCTATTGGATTTATAATTAACTGTACAAAAAAATTTCAAGGCAGACGTATTACTGCGATGGCAACAGACATAACTTCGTCAGAGGCCTATCAAAAGTGCCACTACTAGTGCGAACTTGAGCTACCCGAGCTATACCATCACGGCCTGGGTATAGTTGCATAATGCGTCCGAGCTTCCAAACAAGAGGTGACGAAGTCTCATCTTTAATCACAACTAAAGCTCCGATCGGGGGGGACGTTTGCACAGTATCCCACTTACCACGCTGCTGCAGTGTATGCAGGTATTCGTTCTTCCAGCGGCGCCAAAAGTCCTGGTGGATCCTTTGCACCAGCTGCCAGCGTGACAAGCGATTCATACTTAACAAAGTCAAATCAGCATCAGGAGGAGCACCTAACGGTTCCATTGTAAGAAAATGTCCTGGGGATAGGGCTAACAGATCATTTGGATCAGTACTCGCACTACACAATGGTCGAGAATTCAAAACTGATTCCACTTGAGCAAGCAACGTGGACATTTCCTCAAAGGTCAGAATTTGCAAACCGATCACCCTTCGCAAATGAGTCTTGACTGAGCGCACTCCTGCCTCCCACAGACCTCCAAAATGCGGAGCTGATGGGGGGTTGAAATGCCACTTAATGGTACAAGCATCTGCTGCCCCCTTTGCATAGTTTAAGAGCTGCTTATTTGAGCCGACGAAGTTGGTACCTCTATCGCTATACAAATTGTCACATTTTCCTCTGCGAGCCACAAACCTCCGAAGAGCTGCCAAGAAGGCTTCAGCTGAAAGATCAGACACTACTTCCAAATGGAGGGCCTTCGTTGCCATGCACACAAACAAACAAATATATGCTTTCACCTTTCGGACACCTCGATATCTGCCCTGTGTCACAAAAACTGGACCTGCAAAATCAACTCCGCTGTGTGAAAACGGCTTCAACTGAGAAACCCTGGCAACTGGCAAATCAGACATCATCGGTGCCATGGGAGTAGGATTCACTCGAAAGCAACGATAGCACGTTGACAAAACATGATGAATAGCTCTCCGAGGGGACAAAATCCAAAACTGTTGCGAAAGCAAATGAAGCAATGTGCGAGGACCAGGATGAAGATTGACATGGTGTGTGTGTGCAATGATTAACTCGGTGAGACGATGTGAGCGGGGCAACAATATAGGGTGTTTCACTTCAACTGGAACATCAGCTTGACGAAGGCGACCGCCCACCCTGAGGATACCCTCTGTATCCAGAAAGGGGGCTAACTTATTTATTGCCCTCGCACACCTCTCACCTTTAACCAAGGATGCTATTTCCCTTTGAAATACTTCACCTTGAGCACATTTGATAAGCATATGAAGCGCCTCCTGTAATTCGGTGGCTGTCAGAGATGCAGTAGTTCGGTCAGATGGAGACACCCTACAATTTCGCACAAACCGCTGACAATATACAACAACACCCTGAATTTTCCGTAGATGCGAAAAGCGATTCAAAAGTTTACTGAGCCACTCCTCATTTGCCAAAGTAACTAGTACGGGGAGAGTTCGTTGCTCCGCCAGGCACTCTTCTGGCGGCTCAAAACGCAACGACTTGGGCCAATTTTCTCTTGCCAATTTTAGCCAGGCGGGTCCCGCCCACCATAGTGGATGCTCACAAAACCCAGAAGGTAACATGCCTCTCGATGCACAATCAGCTGGGTTTTCTTGTCCACTTACGTGATGCCATGACTCTGGAGGAATCTTCTCTTGTATGCTTGCTACTCGATTCCCAATAAAGGTCTTCCACCTATTGGAAGATGATTTTATCCAGGCAAGTGCCACCATAGAGTCTGACCAAGCATACATAGAGTTAAACTCAAAACGACCTTCATACACCCGACACACAAATTCCAGAAGCTTTGCCAACAATAAACACCCACACAATTCGAGACGTGGAATCGATATTCTTTTTAAAGGTGATACCTTGGACTTGGCACACAGAAAATTGATCCAAACTTGACCCTCCTCTGATACTTGTCTCAAGTAAACAACTGCAGCATACCCTCGCTCCGATGCATCACAGAACCCATGGAGTTCTGTACTGATGATATTATCGTGTTTTACGCCTCTGGGAATTGATAAACCTGCTAGCGCACTGAGTTGTGATTTATACTGAGACCACTGACCAACAATATCCTTTGAGGGCTTATCATCCCATCCCACTTTTTGCTCCCACAAGCACTGCATAAGATATTTTGCCAACAGGGTAACAGGAGACAAAAAACCCAGGGGGTCATAAATTCTTGCCAATTCCGAAAGAAGATTTCGTTTTGTGCACGGACGATCAATAGGTTCAACATTAAAAGAGAATGTATCACCTATGGGACACCACTGCAATCCTAAAATTTTCAACACTGATGGATCATTTAAATCTAACGATCGAGGTTGCTGACTATCAGCTGATACTGTGGACAACAGTTTCGAATTATTGCTGGCCCACTTCTTCAATTCAAAACCCCCCTTAGCAAACAACCCAATCAATTGCCGTTGCAACTCAAAAGCCTCTGACAATGAGTCGACTCCACTGACTACATCATCCACATAGAGATCGGACCGAACTAGCTTTGCTGCCAATGGAAAAGATGATTCCTCATCATCACAAAGCTGCATCATTGTTCGGATTGCCATGTGTGGGCTTGAGGAGACCCCATATGTGACAGTATTAAGGCGATATTTCTGTACAGGTTCCCCCTTTGAGAACCTCCAGAGAATTCTTTGATAATCCCTATGATTATCTACAACCAAAATTTGTCGATACATTTGCCGAATGTCAGCAGTAAATGCAATTTTGTTTGAGCGAAATTTCAACAACACAGTGGCAATATCTGTCTGCAACTTCGCTCCCACTAACAACGTATCGTTCAGAGATACACCATTCGTACTTTTGGAACTAGCATCAAATACCACCCGCAGTTTGGTCGAAAGGCTGTGAGGACGCAACACACAATGATGGGGAATATAGTATGCATCAGATGGTTCCACCGCTACATCTGATACCAGAGACATATGGCCAGACTCATAATAATCCCTGATAAACTCCGAATAGGACTTGTGCAACGCTGGATCCCTACTAAGACGTGCTTCCAGGGAGTAAAACCGCCTCAATGCAACACTGAAAGATTCTCCCAAACACGGAGTACCCTCACGAAAGGGCATATTTAAAATATATCTCCCAGCACTATTTCGGTGCTGAGTCTTCTTGAAGATTTCCTCACATTTTTTATCTTCCGGAGACATAACTAAACCTTGTGGTACCTGTTCCAAGCTCCAAAACTGTTTCAAGGTATGATCCAAGTCGACCAACGTGCATAAACTATTCACAACAGAATGAGACTTTGACTGTTCTACACTGCCCATAAGCACCCAACCAAAAACAGTATTGATGGCCACTGGTGCACCTCGAGGCCCTCTCTTTATTCCAGGTCTAACCACATGAGCATAAACGTCAGTACCCAACAAAATTTCAATGTCCCCTGGTATACCAAACTCTGAATCTGCCAACTCTAAGTTCTGAATATGTTGCCAGTGGCACTGCTCAATTTTAGCAGAAGGGATCTTGGAACAAATGTTCGGAATCACAATCATGTCCAACTCTAACTTTGTTGGCTCATAAATGGACTCTACTCGACATTTGAGAGTGCCTTGGCTAGCAAGCGAGCTCATTTGGTTCAAGCCTTGAACCATCACTGAACGAGATGAGGTGTTGAGCCCCAATTTTTCAACACACTGCTGCGAAATGAAATTAGCCTCACTCGCACAATCCAGGAGAGCTCGACATCTCCTAACCTTTCCATTTTTATCTCGTACTAATAGCATTATAGTTGCCAGTAACACGGACTGTTCCCTTTTTACCACACTTGCCAACACACGCAATTGCTCTGCACCTTGTGGCTCTTCCACAGGTGGCTTGTTTGAGTCACTCTCATCTCCCGATGCCGGTGCTTTTGGGAAGTGCAATAATGTATGATGGTGTTTATTACATACACGACAACTTGATGACTTGCACTCCCTGCTGGCATGCGAGTTTGATAAACAGTTAAAACAAAGATTATTCTTTTTTGCGAACGTATACCGTTTATGAGAGGATAAAGATAGAAATCCATCACACTTGAGCATGGGGTGCTCCTCCTTACAATAAGCACATACAAGCTTTGTGCTGGTAACAAAGGACGAAGCGGGCCTAGCAGTGGTTGCTGAAACATGCTGCCTTCTATTAGTCACATAATTGGAAGTTAAGGCAGTTGTCTCCATTGCTTTACACTGCTTTTCCAAGAATCTACATAAACTACTAAAACTGGGAATGTCCGATTCGCAAAACTCAAGCTCAAATTTTTGCTTAAGACTCATATCCACCTTTTGCAGCAACATGTTGAATTTAGTGAAATCCCACATGTCATGTTCAAACTGCTTCAACGCTTCCAAATTTTCACTGAATACAGACAACAACGTTCGTAGGGAAGAAGCAGATTCACTATTTGCTTTGGGGGCCTGTACAATACCCTGCCAATAATTGGTCAACAAAACCCGGGTATTGTGATACCTTGAGACCAGAGACTTGAATGCAATCCCATAATTGCTTCCCGTTAGCGGTAAATTTTTGATGAGGCCAGCTGCATCCTTCACTAACGAAGCACTCAAATATTGGAACTTTTCAATATCTGACAATGATTCGTTCTCATGAATCATTGTTTTAAACAGATCATAAAAGGTTGGCCAGTTTTTCCAATTTCCATCGAATTTTGGCATTTCGATTTTCGGTAACCTCAAATGTCTGTTTAAATTTGAAGTTGACATAATCGCGTTTGCGTTCGTTACTTCCTTTTCACTGAGAGATCGAGCGTTCGATGATTTGACAGAACACCGCGACTTACTCGATGCTCGACTCGATTTCGAACTACCGTGAAAAACGGATCGAGCTTGATTCTCAGCGGCTTTATTTGCATAACCTCTCAGTTCTCGATAGATAGTTTTTATAGAGTATTGCAGTTCATCGAATTTGTTCTGCATTTCATGCTCGCTCTCCAACTCTGATCGATCAACTACCGACACGATGTCCAAATGCAATGAATCAAATAGATTGACCAACTCATTCAACGCCTCAAAACGAACCTCAAATCTATTCAACCTATCTAAATCCACTACTGCGTCTATCTTGACCTGTTGAGCCACGTGCAATATGGCTTCTACTCGTCTATAAACGCTTTCGCGCTTATTTTTTAGCTGAATCAACTCCATTGTTCAACGCAAAAAATTCCTAAACGCGATTTAAACAATATGCAAACGTGATTTCAACAATATGCAATTCGAGTATGTACCTAGTTATATACAAGCAATAACGTCACCTTGAAATTAAATGACTCAACACGGCAATAAACAATTACAAATTTACTAGACTAAAGGAAACAAGTAAAATTACTTCAAAAAATGGACTGTATCAACTAATAACAAAACAAAACAACTATAAAAATCCGGTCGATGGGCCAAATGTAAATACCACGTGTATTTATTTTATAATGAATAACAAAAAAAAACAGAACAAATAGGGCACTGACAATAAGCAAAGTTACCTACCTTTATTCTCCAATAATGCAGGAACATAAGCTTCGTTTTTCTGTATTCACACACAACACCTCTAGGGACCTCGTGTCTCCTAAAGGACTTACAAACAAAATGGATATTTAGAGACCTCGTGTCTCTTCAAGGGGTTGAAAACAATTCGCTTTCTCGAGACCTCTTGCCTCTTCAAGGACTCAAAAACAAGTGGCAGAGGGATGCACGCGTCTCTCCCTTCTCTCATTCTTCTTCCCCCTCTCTGGTCTTCTGGCGGAAACCATTAGTAACACTTACTCTATGTCAGTGTAGCGCGCGACATTTGAATTTAAAAGTGACAGAACAACGAGCATGAACACGTTTTAATGTCATAAAAATAAAATAGTAACTTTTGCAATTAACAATAAATAAAGTATAAATGTGTCAAAATTAACAATAATGCCAAATAACATATCAATAAACAAACTCATAAATGAAACAGTAATTTGAGAATCCATTTAATTAACAATATAAGTGAATAATAATATTTTAGTAGGTACATATACTTTCATATGGTCTGAATATCCATGTGCACTCAGTACATATGCACTCGCATAAACAAATTTAAGGAGATGAAACAGGACCTGTATAATATTTATAGCTAATAATTGGTGAAGATAATAACAAGTGAATATGTGCGAGTATGTACACTTGACTGAACGAACAATTCCCTAAGATGTCTTTTTCAAGAGAAGCTGTGTCCATCTGGTTTGTCCACTAATTGAGGTTTGAAATTTCATCGAAGGTAAACATTAAGTGAATATTTTAAACTGTGACGAGCACTGATAGGTACACTTTCCGAGACCCCAGTTCACCACAGTACATTTTTAAAGATTTGACGATCGTTTCAGTAACAAGGTAAGCGTCATCAGAGAAGGTATTATCTTTTACAACTGTAAACTACTTAAAACATTTCATCTAGCACTTGAGTTATATTTCAGGCTTAGCTTACTGCAATATTTTTCCTAAAACATATTTTTGTCTCCTATATATTCTTCACTGTCTGCTGCATTACGAAGGCAAAACTTTAATGAGTCACCTTTTTGTTGTCTGACATCTTTACACAAAGGGTTCTTGCTCACAGTTCCTGAAAATCAGACACCTATATCAATAAAAAATGTTTGATTTTTCCACAACGCAACATTTACAAATAACAAGTATAATAATGTTGGTCAAAGCGAAATACTAGTTAGGTATATTGAATTAATCAATCTCAATAATGTTACTTCATTCCCTTAATTATGGAGGAAGAATGGTGAATAAGACAAGAGCTGGCACGCAAAATCAGTTACCAATATTTGCGTGATTTACAAACAAACTATACATTCAAGTGCTTATGATTTGCATACTGTGAGAATATTACATTTAATATAATGCAATAAGACTATAAATAAATTAAAAAATGATTCACTTACCTATTAAGCCTTGCGACAGATAATTTCTTGCGTTTTATCATTTATCATTCCACTTTAATTAAGCTCAAACACACAGCACACAGCACTACGCCATGTTGTTTTAGTTTTAATGTTTTCTTTTGTGCTAGCGCCATGGACATGCGCCAACACTATCGACTCACGATAATAGACGAGCAGACGAGGGCTATTATGGCTACGCTGCACTTATCCAGCGTTTTGCCGCTACTAGGAAAAAGCGATAATTCTCACCATATAGCCAACATTGGTTAGGTACTGCGGAATACCGTAAATATTATTTGCATTTTGCCAACGCCAATAAGGTAAGGGTAAACCGCCCTTTCGTCGTTGCCGTTACTGAACCAGCACAGACGGCATTATCCCGGCAGACGGCCGATGGTTGCGTGTTTGCTGGGTGGTCACCGTATAGACTGAACTAAAGTGACATTGTGGGTTATCAACAATGTTAACCTTTTTTGACAAAAATGTAATAATTATAACATTAAATTGACAGACTGTATAACCTCTAAGTGACTCGGACAACGCATATTCACAGATCTCATTCATGATATAATAACTTAGAAAAGATATGATATTGCGCATATGCACCGCCCCCTCAAATGACGTCACGTGGTGAGTAACGTTATAGAAGTCCAACTACACACTTAAAACAAAGTCATTCGCAATCAAAAAGTTTATATACGTCAGTTTAATGCGGTTGAAGTTACGCCTATATTGTTAAGTTACATTTCACTTCGTCGCCTATATTTTCTTTTTCAGATAATATAGAACGCAGCACTAAATTTAATCTTTTTCATTTTTATATTACATATATATACGCACAAGACAATTATAATAATTAAGAGGAGCATTTAATTAGCATTGGGGATACACAAACTTAAACAAGTAGGGAACACGTTTGCAGGCATTTAGAGGGCGTTTACGTTCATAAGCTTGATTTGATCATCATGCCACATAATCACAGTATAGTATTCTGATCTTAAAAAATTACCTTCAACTGCATGCACTTAAATATTAATAAAATATGTAATTTGTTAAGAGGTTGCGATGAAACGTCAAACCCCACTGTACGACATCATATTATTATTGCATTGGACTCACCACTTGACACCATGCGCGTGGCTGTTCTAAAAATAGGCAGTCTCATTATCATATCTCTCGTTATTTGTATCATGGATCTCATTTAATAGTACTTATACCTAGATTTTGAGGGTTTATGACTCACTACATTAGTCGACAAATGAATAAAATGTTCAGGACGGAGCAAGTGCGTATTGGTATTGAATTTTCATAAGAGTAATATATTATAGTGATTTAGCCTTATATTAAAAGTTATAAAACATTACTTTATTTAATTAGGAACAGTAAAAAAAAGGCTAAAGAGGGGCAAGCAAAAACATGATCTCTACATAAATATTTATACAGTAATTTGGATACAAAATTCAAACAAAACAATTGATAAACAGAAAATATACTCAACAAAAATACACCAGACAGCGGAACATAAAAAAAAACTGCCCGTGGTTCATGTATTGAGGGTGATGGTATGCATGCAGAAGGTGAAGAAGAACCCCAAGGACGAAGTCGGTTGCTTTCCCCTCACTCAAAAACACGGTAGGTTTTCCTTCCCCTTGTGCATGCATACAACTACCTTCAAAGCATAAAGCACAAGAAAAATTTCTTGGGAGCAACCTCCAAGAAAGTTACTGGAACTGGGCGAATATGGGTGTTGTGTGGGGTATGCAGAGTTTAAAGGAGGTATTGCTGCAAAATGTGAAAAACACATCTTTTCAAAGTCCGACTAAATGGTTTTTTAGCATTTTCCGCTCATATTTCCTCCCCTCCCAGCACTCCTATTCATTCTTGGTCGCAATGTGGCTTGTGCATCCAAGGAGGGTTTTAAGCATGTTGCTGGAAAAAAAATTAAAACCCTCCGTGCAGTAAACTGTAAATTTACCGAATTACATTCCACTTCGTCGCCTATAATGTCTTTTTCAGATAATATTGAATACAGCACTAAAGTAAATAAATTGACTTGCTGTTTCACTTCTTTTTTATTTTCATATTACATATATAAGCACATGCTAAGTGAGTATAATAAGTGGGGGGGGGGGGTCCCTTAATTAACATTGGAGCTACACAAACTTAAAAGTAGAGAAGACATTTAGATCGTGTCTAATTGTATACACACAAAAAATAGTAATATATACCTATTAAATCTAATTAAAAACAACGGTTTTACGATATTATTTTAAATAAACCAATAGAAATACGTTTCGCGCCGATTTCACAATTGGCGAGTGTATGAACCTAGCCTCTGTCCAAGACTACACTGAAATCCGGTCGACTCCAACCAAGCCGCTTGTAAATTAAGCTCTACCCTGCCAGAGATGACATATAGAAACATATAAAAGACTTATGGGTTTCTATATGGTTGAATATGAATATTTAAAACAGGAATTCCGACAACAATCACATAAGAATCCTACATCATTTTCCATATAAATATACAGGGGTTTCATATGAAAATCCCTATAGAAGCCCATTATTAAATAGGGAAAATATGGTAGGTTATACGGAATTCCACATTAACTCTATCACAATAGTATGGAAATCCATATAGAATCCATTCAAATCGGAACTCCGCATAGAATAGAACCCTATATATTATTTGAGCAATCTGATTGGTTGGAATCTGAAACAAAACTCCTGACAATAATTCTAAACAGTTAATATATGTGATTAGTGTTAAAATCAGTGGAAATAAAATATGAAAGTTCCAAACAAAAAGAAACGATATAAATTTTGAGGTTAAGTTTAAATTGAATTCCAATATTTTGTTAATGATACATTTACAACACAAAAGACAGATTGCTTCAGGAGGTCGAAATAACACCAATTAAACTTGTGAGTTCTACCGATCCAAAACATATCAACGACGTTTCTTACGCACGTTAATTAGACCACAGGTTTAACTAATGTTTTTTAAAGTTAAACAGGATAATTGTTGTGAATAAAATAAACTATTTTGTACTTACAAGCAGAACCCAGCACCCATCAAAACTTCGAAAGCACAAAACACATAAACAAAAAACGTTGATTGTTGTACAATTGACAATGACTCTCGGCAAATCAACGAGCAATATTCACCAATACAGATCGCGTAACAGTTAAGCTCTTCTGATTCTGATTGGTTCTTTGACAGCGTCATCTTATACGGATTTCGTGGCATATTTAGTTATTTCATAAAATTATCCTTATAGAAACCAAACGGTACCGCATAGACTACTTTATGGTTTTCTATGAGGTATTCCTAGAAAGGGAATTCCGTACAAATCCACATATAATTCACAACCCTTCCACATATATTTACCATTAACCTTAAAGAGAATAGTCAAACCACATAGGTTTACTTATACGTTTTAATAGTAATTCCATAAGTCATTTCTGACAGGGGAGGCTTGAACTGTTAACAAACATAGGTATCTATAATTTTAAACGGAAGCCTGTAGCTGTTTGAAACATAAATATGAGAAATGTAGAAATACGCTTTAAACTGCTATTTAAAAAAAAATTGACCAAGTAACCTTCGAACTCATCGATAATAAAAATTATGGATCTAGTCTTATCTATCAGTACCGTTTTCATTTTGTAAGCAGGTTTTAACACTTGCAAAGAACATCAAGCCGCTTGCAGTCGCATGCTAAAATTTTGCGCTTTTGGAGGCAAACATTGTCCCCGTATTGGGAAAGAAATGGGCCAGCGCTGACAGTTTACACTGTTAGTTTGTACATAGTCTCCATCTATAACATTTTAATTTAACTAGAGCTGTCGTGACGACATACTACCTAGTTCCGCACCGAGATGGCGCCCCTGTCGTACATTTCACAATGGTCTACATTCTGATATTGCAACGATTGTAACTTCCATTGTTTAGAGTTCTATCTATCATTTATTTAAATAGCATAGCAGTATCTGTCTTTGTCCAACAATGTAGATATTGCATTACAGAATCTGAAGTGATGTCGATGATTATTTTAATATTAATTTCGAATACATTTATTTTTCTTTGATCAAAAAACTTAAAAATTGGTACACAACCACGTCTGTCTAAGTTCTTTTAAGTTGTGTATTTTCGTTTCAATCATATTTAAAATTATGGGAAACAATCTGCCAGAAAATTACATATAGGCACCCCAACCAGAAAAACGGAAATTATGTTGTTTTACGGATTAAGAAAGTTTGTGATGAAACTTCGGCGAAGGTATTATATTGCTTTATATAACCTTCAAACCTCTAATTGAATGAATACTCTTGTATGGGCACGGTCAGAAAAGCTATCCTCATGTACTAAAGTTACTTGGAGAGTTTTAAGAACGTTTGCTGCTTCTGGGAGACTAAATATATACGAATTTGAAACTGTGAAAGTTCCATATTAGATGTGGATGTAGATTATAGTTTCTTCTATTGGTTTAATACAATATGTACTCGAGCTTTTTGTTTTGACTTGTTAAAATAAGTGGAGCTATTAATTTACAAGGAATAACTTAGTCATTGTTTACATAATAAATAAGGCGAAATTATTCAATAATAGAACTCCCCATTCTATTGAGTAAGTGCATTATAAAATATAAAACATTTTAAGCACTTTCAGAATCAAAATTCGAAATACAATACCTACTTATAACCTTAACTTAGTTACATGTTAGCTAAGGTTACCGCATTCAAGTTTCACGCTGAACTGGGAACCAATCAAATCTAGTTATAAACTTGCACTACTGAGTGGGATTCGCGAATATGCATATAACGGTTGAGTAGTTGTGTCAATAAATGCCTTCACCAGTCCAGAAGTATTTCTGCTGGTACTCAACTGTTGCCGATTTATCAAAGCGGAATGACAGACAAACCTCACAAAATAGTGCTTAAGCCAACAGTACATTCATCAGTCTTTAACCGCTGAAATGTATCTGTAGTCAGCAGATAGAACTCAGCAATTGGCGCCTGATGAACTAATCTATTACATGATTGCAGGTTTTTGGCAGAAAATTAAGTTTCTTCAAAATAGCTTACTTATTACTGAAGATACAAGCATTTTCACAAAGAAACTCTAACATTTTCTAGGAAAAATTGACTAACCTGGCTAACAGGCTCATTCAATCTATTTACAAAAGAAGTATACATGTCAATTGTATATAAAATCGATCAAATACTTTTAAAGTTATAATGATACATAACAGATAAATACCTACACACACACACACACAAAAACAGACAAATTCCTTCGTTTTCCTACGATTTTAACCAAATTGGTGTTACCTAAATAATGAAAGATTATCAAGGCCTCGTTAAGATCAAAATTCATTTTCCATATCAGAATGTGCAATCATCTGCTATGATGTAAAATTGTACCGTAAAAATGCAATCGATATTTTTTCATAGAAAACATTATTTCAAAAAACTTGTTCCATATGGTCCAAGAACCATATCCAAAGTTATATTAAATTTAAAAAATCAAAGTAATTGTAATCAAAAATCAATTTTAAGTCTTATTTTTTTAAAGAATTTACGGTACAAAAATATGTCAAATAATGATAATAACAGAACGTCTATCTGTGATAATCACTCTGTAATTATCATCGCTTTCACGTTTATTCGCTTTCTTCGGGAAGATTTAGCGTATGTGTAGGTACGCAGTTTTTGCCTTAGGTGTCTTAATAGGTATATTGGGGTTTAATGCTAAACAAGATACAATTTTTAAAAGTGCAAAATAAAAAACTTTTTTTTCGAAAGAAAACTCCAAATTTTTCCGGAGAACCCCGTCAGATTTTCCTGGCTAACGAACTCATCCAAACCATTAATAAAAGAAAGGCACTTGCCGAGTTTCATCGAAATCGGTTAATTTATGAGTTATCAGACGGATACATATATATATATATATATATATATATATATATATATATATATATATATATATATATATATATATATATATATATATATATATATATATATATATATATATATATATATATATATCGCACTCCGGCGAGAACAGTGTCACAACTCAAAAAATACGAATTCTGAGCTTATAACAGCAATGAATGCGTATTTTGTATCCCCACGTGCACGAAAAATGACACATCTCTAAGTCCTAATCTATCCGCTAGGAGGCAGTTGTGTCAGTTTTACTCTTAGGCTAATTCACGTTCATCACTGCAAGAACAGTGTCACTTCAGTGTTGTTACAAGAAGGTGCGCATGTTGTCGGTCAAGAAAAGCGTAACATTCGAGTTGTGACAGTTTTCGTGCAGTAAGGTAAGTGAAATATAATTTTTGATATTGTCATAAGCATAAAAGTGTCAGTTTTCTTGAATCAATTATCCCTAAATCTATTTTCTTGTTCCGTTGTATTTCGATTTGTGCCACTTTTCTTGATTGAAAGTGTTAGTGTTTTGTGTTATGTCACTTTTCTTGAATCAATTATCACTATATCTATTGATTTGTACCGTTTTATTTCGATTTGTGCCACTTTTCCTGATGGAGACGGTCAGTGTTTGTATCACTTTTCTTGAATGAATGATCTCTAAATGTATGTTATTGTATTGTTTTATTTCGACTTGTCTCACTTTTCCTGACTTAGAATATCGGTATTTTGTGTTGTCACTTTTCTTAATTCAAAAGTACGTCTCACATTGTAGTCACCTAACCTTGTAATTTCGAATAATATTACTCTAGGAAATAAACATCAATAATGTAGCTTGAAATTTATTTGTTGTAGATTCGTTATGAACCCAGAGCAAGGATACCGAGGTAGAAAAATGCTAGCAGCTGCTATTGCTGCTGCTGCTGAAATTGAAAAAGGACTAAATGGAGACTTTCAGCAATTGAAACATACGTGTCTAGTGTCTGAAATCTCCACGAAAATCCCGAAAAGTGGGCAGAGTTGTGAATTAAAAAACGAGGAAGGAAGCAAAAAACTTAAAACTTCTGACATGGAAGTCGAAGAAACCTGCTTGATTGGTGAAGTGGAGAACACTTTAGAAAGCGTGAAACCTAACAGAGACCTCGGCGAAAAAAGTCTGCAAACTGAGACAAACGACGACGAAAGTCAGATTTATGAAGAGAATAATATAGAAGAAAGCGAAGGACAAGAAAATGTGATTGAAGTGCCGGAGTTTTACAAAGTGATAGTACAGGAAGATCAAACAACACATTTTAGACCAAAGTACGGTGAAGAAGAAACCACAGAACAAGAAAGTGCCACGAAAGAGACGGAATTGAACAACGACACAGTACCAGAAGATAAAGAATCACATTCTAAATGGCAGTGTGTTGAAAATCTGCATACAATGCGATTGAGGCTCCAACGGGTTAAACCAAGTCCACAACAAAAAGAATCATTAGATGAAAGTGCAGATGATTCAGACATAGATCCAGATTTTCATTATACATCATCTCCTTATTCTGAAAACACGTCCGAGTCATCAGGATTGGAAGAGAATGAGAATATTATTACTAACGAGACAGAAGGTGCCGAATCAGACAATACCCAAACAGATAATAAGCGAAAAGGTAAGAAAAGGAAAGCCAATCCAGTTGAGTGGAAGAAGACTAAAGCAAAATTTCTCCGAAATGCTGGAAAACCTTATACATCATCATCAATTCGCAAAACAGAAATGCAGGCAAGAAAGGTACGGCCAGCGTGTGGTGAAAAATGTAAGCTAAAATGTTCAAGCAAAATAGAAGAAAATAAAAGGCCCGAAATATTTGAAAATTACTGGTCACTCGAGAGTCTTAAATCCCAACGAGAATTTATTTGTAGAAGTATGACCGCCGTTAGACCTCAGTATCAGTACAAAAAAGAAGGAAGTAGGCGCCAATGTAACCATGCATTCCATTTCGTAATCAACGAAGTAAACGTACGTGTTTGCAAATTTTTCTTTATGGCCACGCTGGACATCAACAACCGAGTTATTAGAACTGTAGTAACCAAATTAAACGAAGGATTTCTTCAAGAAGATCTAAGAGGTAAACACGGACACCACTTTAAAGTAGATTCTGCAATAAAAGATGGTGTTGTTGCTCATATTAATACTATCCCAAGAATTGACAGTCATTACCTGCGCGCGCAAACTACTCGGGAGTTTATAGAGGGTGGAAAAAGCCTGGCTGATTTACACCGTGACTACAAAAACGAGTGCATTGAAAAAAACCTTCCGTTTGCAAATCTGACGATGTACTCCCGAATTTTCAATACCAATTTTAACATCTCTTTTTTCACCCCCAAAAAAGATCAGTGCTACTTATGCAGCTCGTATAACAACGCAAGGGTAGAAGAAAAAGAAGCGATACAAGAGAAATATGATAAACATTTGAAGGAGAAAGTTTTGTCAAGAGCAGAAAAAGAAGAGGACAAAAAGAAGGCAAAAGAAAGCGAAGAAAAAATTATAGTCGCCACTTACGATCTCCAAGCGGTGCTGCCAGCACCAAGAGGAGATACGTCTACCTTTTATTATAAAAGCAAAATCAACAGCTACAACTTAACTATAAATGAACTTCAGTCAGATAAAGTCGAGTGCTTTTTTTGGCATGAAGGTCAAGGAAATCGAGGTGCAATAGAAATCGGCACTTGCATTCTGAAATACTTAGAAGAAAAAGCTAACACCAGAAACGACGATAACCTTGAAATTGTTTTCTACTCCGATAATTGTTGTGGCCAGCAAAAGAACAAATTCATAATGGGCATGTATCTGTACGCTGTGCAAAAATTTAAAATCAAATCGATCACACATAAATTTTTGATCAGGGGACACACACAAAATGAAGGAGACAATGTGCACTCTGTCATAGAGAAGTCAATTAAAAGAGCTCTTAAATCGGGTCCCATCTATATTCCTACCGATTACGTCAGATTAATTCGGTCTGCCAGGAAAACTGGAAATCCGTATAAAGTAACAGAATTGAGTTACGAGGATTTTGTCGACTTAAAAAAACTCTCTGAACAGATAGGTTCAAATTTTAACAAAACATCAAACAACGAACAAATAAAAACTAGCGAACTAAAAGTATTTAAAGTGCAGAAGACTGATCCCGGCATTATTTTTGTGAAAACTACATACGAACAAAAAGATTATGGGCAGATCAATGTCAATAATACCAGGAGAAGGCAAGAGAGCATCTCTACAATAAAGTGCGTTCCGGCATATAAGAAAAAAATGGAGATTTCTGCCATAAAGAAAGCTCATATTGAATCACTTATCTCAGCAAAAAGTATTCCCACGTTGTATAAGCCCATTTATGACTCGATGTTTGTATAAATTGTGTACTACTTTATTTTCATGTAATATTTTGTATTTTAAATAAGCTAATAAAGCACTTAATTTAAACTTCCTTCTTTTATTCTAATTAAGTGGGCTATGGAAAGTGACATAAGTATTACTCAAGGGGTCACAACAAAGAACAACTGATTTTAGAAAAGCAAGAAAAGTGACATAACTCAGAGACCTGACCTAACCTGACCTGGTAACACCACATATTTAACAAAAACTGATTTACAGGTCCATGATATTATTCTATAGATTATAATTGAATTTACTACCAAAAATAACTACTTGAAATTTAAAAGGATCTTATACTATTTCAATATGAGTTTTGTAGTTTTCTTTTATTTGTTATTTCTCAAATACTGCATTTTTGAGTTGTGTCACTGTTCTTGCCGGGGTGCGATATATGTAATTTAAATATTAAAAAGATTAAATTTAGTGCTGCGTTCTATATTATCTGAAAAAGACAATATAGGCGACGAAGTGGAATGTAACTTCAACCGCGTTAAACTGACGTGTAGAAACTTTTTGATTGCGACTGACTTTGTTTTAAGTGTGTAGTTGGACTACTTTAACGTTACTCACCACGTGACGTCATAGGGGGGTGGGGGGCGGTTCATATGCACAATATCATATCTCTTGTAAGTCATTATTTTATATCGTGGCCGTTCTACGCCTTTCAAAAGCTAATTTCGTGTTTAAACTCAAAATTAGTATTTTCATGTTTAAAGTCGAAATTATAAATATTTTCATCTAGTGGCCGCTTTACGCCTTCCTACCAACCATGGGCTGGGCGTCAGAGAAAATTTCTTTTACAAAAATCGGCATATTTGGAGGTTCTCTACACGCATACATTCTGTGTCCATTGTGTTACGAATCATCCTAAATACTGCATCTAGTTGTCCATGCTGCAGTGATCCCTTTCTTTACTTGATAATAAAATTTTGTTTTGAGTAGATTTAGATTTATTCACAAAGTTGTATGATTGTCAAGCAGAAGGGCGATCATTGATCATAGAAAAGAGATGACATTTTTTAAAATTACCGCCGATGCGAGTAAACCGAATCTAGGACTACCAACATTAAATTATTATCTAATTATGGATATTATTTAATTAAAAACTTCCTTGCCGCCTCTTAAGACTAAAGAATAGATGCTATATATCATAAATACTATGATTTAAAAAACAGTCTATTTCAGTCCGATTCTATAGCTATTTAGAATTTCCCACCACCTTATTTAGGGATTTCTTTAGTAGTTGGATCTCCTGATTTGTAGATGAAAAGTAACTATCCTACAACGCCGTCGTTTTGCTGCTGAGCGGGCGGCTCCATTTTCTCTTGTGAAAAAAGTTAGTTTGGTTGATGTTATTTAAAGATGAGTGATTATTCAGCGGTTGCTCCGCCACCTCAACAGAATTTTAACCAATCTTCAGCATTTGCTGCAGCTTTACAACGTGCTAAACAGGTAAATTACATTGTTTGATTTTTCCCGTAAACAACATGTTACTTTCATATTCGATGTGTATTGCTTGTCGGCAGGCACTTTTTTGATCTAAGTAATGTTCGTTTTAGATCGCCGCCAAAATTAATCCTGCCGGGGGTGGAACAACAGAGAGTAGGCCCAAAAGGCCTTTAGAAGACGGCGCCGGTAAGTGCATGCTTTAACCATTACTTTGGTATTGACATTTGTCTCTTGTCTTAGTCTGGTTGCTTAATAACTGCGTTCCCATTTGATACAGTAGCTTCTCATTAAAATATATTCGGCTACATGTTTTCGTCAATTTTTTAGTGTCCAATTTACTCGCCTTTGTTTACTTTTGTTTTACAATAGACGACAGTATTTGTGGAATTTTAACCAAAGTGCAATCTTTATCCCATTAGTTTTAATGAACCAGAAGATATCATAATTTTAGAACAATTTAATTTTATATGTATATTTGTGATGAAACTATAGCTTTGAAGAAAATTATTTTATTTGTAAATTGGGTAGAGCTCAAACTTGATATGCCCTTTTCATTTATGTTGGCCATTTTTTCTCTAAAATTAAAACCTAAATATACCTATTTCATAAGTTAATCATGGTCCCTTTCATTTTTCATTGGTTAGTTCACTACTAATTATAAATTTAACATTTCTTAAGCCCACTTGGAAACACAACTTTGTGATTTAATTAAGGAAGTTCATTAATTGTCCTTACTTGGTGAAACCGTTTTATACTAAATACAGATGTAGAGGCTACTACTTATCTGGTTAACAAGTGTTTGTTTTCTTGTCTGTATTGATGACATCATCAGGCAGGAGGAAATTGAATGTATTTTTGCATATTCATAACAACTATAAGTAAAACTCGTTGCTATGTTACGGTGTTTTGATCAAAAACTCTTTCGAGAAAACAAACAAATATAATAAATGACTGATGATGTCTTTAAAATGTCCATATAATGTATGTCACTAGTTAACCTGAAAATAAAATATAACAATAATAACCATAACAATAAAATACTGCAACAAAGCAGGTTCTATGTAACTAAATATGGACATACATCAACCTATTACATTATTACAACTATTTATAATATAGTTGGATGTATTTTGTTTGATATATTTAATTGGAAATAAGGGTTTAGAAGAAAGGCGAATCCATCAGTTTGTTTATTTAAAACAAGGTAGTATTGTCATGTATTTGTATGTGTGGTTTTTGGAAGTAAAAATGCACATACATGACAATAACTACCTTGTTTTAAATGAACAAACCGATTTGATGGATTCACCTTTCTTGTAAAATCTTCTTTTCCAATTAAATAAATCAAACAAAATACATCCAACTATATTATAAATAGGTGTAATAGGTTGATGTATGTTAATTTTGTTATATAAAACCTTGCTGTTATTGTTAATGAGTTATTTTATTACAATTGTTATGGTTATCATTATTATAAGTTGATTTTATTTTCATGTTAAATTTGACATACATTACAGATATTTCAAATATGTCTTCTATAATTTTTATTATATTTGTTTTCTTCTAAATAATTTTTTTAGCAAAGTTTTTATTTATAGTCGTCATGAATGCCTATAAATAAATGAAATTTTCTTATGTCTAATGATGTCAAGTGGCAGAACCTGATGCAGAGAGAAAAACCAACACTTGTGAAGTAGGAGAAATAGTCTATACCTGTATTTAGCAAAAGGAAGCTTTTTCTTTTTATCTTTTTTTTAACACAGGTGACTGCCATTTATAAAAGAGGGGTGTTTATTTCAATCTAGGCTATTATAACACATATTTAGATTTTAGGCAATTCAAGGTTATCCTAACAGCATACATAAAGTATTGCAAATGCATATTTTTATTTGCACATTTGATGATGTTAAACAAGTAGTATATTGTAATAGATTTTTTTAAGTGTCATGTTTTACAACCTTTTAAACCCTAAGAGCCACAATAACAAATTAGGTGTGTGTAGAATGATTTTGTAAATCCAATAACTTTGAAATGCTTTAAGCTTAGGATTTTATTTTTAGGACATCCTGTATGTTTTGCAACTATTAATTTCTGTGTGAGTACAAGCTTGCCTAGCAATAAGTCACACTCAGTCTTACTACTGTTTTGATTAGGTGTACAACGCTAAATATTTAATCAATTTTCTATTGCTGTTTATTCACAGTATATAGAAGTGCTCAAATTTAAAATGTCGACTCTTATCAAGGGACTTTTTAACGGATTTCAGTGTCATATGTGGAAAATCTCATAACTGTATCTGCTTTTTTTTTGGTGGTGTCGCTTTTTGAAGCAACTCTTTGAAGAAACTGTAGATAGGTCTCATCTAAATAATTGAACCAGTCTTTGGGTTCCAACCAAAGTTCATTAAATAAATTAACATGTGATAATCCGGTCACCCAAGTAACCAGGCTTTGAGCCACTTTGAATGTTTTCTTTTAGTTCTTTTCTTCTTTTTTGCTATAACATATAATAACTCCTCATCATATTACATAAAACTGAATACAAACTGTACGATAAGACTGAATCATTAGTGGGCTATTGTGAATTCAGTTTTGCTTTACAACTCAAGTTTGCACAAGTAGGTTGTAATGCAATACTGAGCGTTTATGCTGGCCTTAAGGGAAGTAATTATTGTACCAAACATAAGATTAATACTCATATGGACTTGTTAGTTGCCAACAACTGCAACAAAGCAACAAACTGGATGAAAATTTGTAAGTAGCAGCATCTGAATTGGGTTTGGTTGTTTGACTTTGTGGAGAAGAGAACCTACAAAATTATGTTTAAATACAAACACAAGCTTATAACGCTAAAATTTTAATAACGAATAAAATAAATAAATAATAAACAAATCTGTTAAAAGTAGTAAGACTACCCACAATTCATTAATATACAGCAATTTCCCAGATACATTTTCCTAAAAATTTTGAATAAAAACATTCTGAAAAATTTGGATGTGGATGGTTTTATTATTTTTAACATATATACTTGTTACATATCCGAAGCTCAAAGTATTCTAAAGTTATTGAATTTACAAAATCCTTCTACATGCACGCACACACACATAATCTGATTTTCATTACAGATTTTTTGGCCCAGAGGTCATAAAAAATATATCTGTTTCTATTAGAATATACCATTTTAACTTCCGAATATAGTTTTAAAATATTTCTTTAATATAAATAAAAGTGTTGGCACTTGTTAAATGTGCAAAGAAAACCGTCCTTATTATTTATATACTTTATGTAGCTATGCTATTAGCTGTTTGGCCAATCTTAAATTGTCTAAACCACTAAATAGGTAATGTAAACTGACTTTCAAAAAATGTGAACACCTGGTAAAATTTATACATAATGTGTTTAATCAAACTAAAAAAATGATTACATTTTCAAACTAAAACATTAAAAACAACAGTTATTTAATGAGTGGGTCTGCAGAGTTTTCTTATTATGCATTCGATAATGCTTTGAGGCATATTAAATTTCATCTTCTAGAATTTGGTGACAAAGGTCAACTGGGTTATCTAGAGGTTGGGGTAAACTACCCAGTCGATTGCCAATCATATCCCACATCTGTTCGATTGGTGACAAGTCTGGGGAACAAGAAGGCCATGAAGGCAGGGTCATGTAATTTTCTTGTAAGAACCTTGTAGTAACCCTTGTTGTATAAGGATGTGTGTTCTCTTGTTGGAAAATGCGTTAAATTAATCCTCGTAGGTATGGCAGTGCAACAGGCTGCAGTACGTTTCGCATGTAATTATTTGCATCAAATTTCCATCAATAAAAACTAGCGGTGACCTGCTACCATATGTTATTCCACTCCATACGATCACCCCCCTGTGTAAGGGCCATATGCCGTTCCACAGCAAACTCTAAATTTGTTTTATTCCATGTAATTGTCTTGCTCTTCTGCGACCATCATGAACCCAAAGGCAGAATCAAGACCCATCAGAGAACACAACACGATCCCATGTCCATGTCAGTGGGAGACATAAAAATCGTCTATATGAACGAAGTCTAAAAGTGCATATTCTGCGATATATCATTGCTATAGAGACTTTTTGTTGTAAAACTCCCAACCAAGCATTTCCAATCGACTGTGTTTTGGAAACTCTGTCTTGTAAACCCACAATGCTCAAATGACGATCTTCCTATGAACTTGCTCGAGGTCGTGCTGTACCAACACTAACACTGTTGACACACTGTGTCCTATGTGGTCGGAAATTTGTCTAAATTAAAAAACTGGCTTCCCGCATACCAACAATGTGCCTCCTTACGAATTCACTTAAATGATTGTAATTGTTATCTAAATGGTGCCTGGACAGACTTAATAAATTGAGCCCAAATTGCTACTAAATATTGCTTCAAACTGAAATAAACTCAAATTAAATCAATATAACAAAATAAAAAAAGTGTACACCTGTTAAATTTTTGTCCAGATTGTTATCATTTCTTATCAGACCAAACAGAGTAGTATATAAAATTTGATTGCAATTGGTAGACTGTTACTGCGTGCTCCGATTTTTTTGGAAAGTCAGTTCATTTATTCACTGCTATGTAAGTTGTCACCATAAAACTGCGGAAGAATCTTTCTAATATTTCTTATAAATAGTTTGTACACTTCTATGTAGTAGGTATGTATGTAGGTATTAAAAATTCTTTAATCAGTTTTCATGATTTATTTCTTTTTTATCAGCAATATATAAGGAGAAATATGTAGTCATAAACATTGTAAGATAAGAAATTAATGACCAATCATTAAATAATTATCATTGTTGCTGAAAATATTAAGAAACCTGTTAAATGACCTAATAGACATAGGATAGACATCGATTGCCAATTTATATTTAACTGCAAAGTTTAAGTACACATTGAGCTTTATTATGTATCCCATTTTGCCAAAATAACATTTAGAATTATTTTGACATTAAACATACTTTTAATTGAGATCAGAATTTACTAGTTTGCATCTTTGTTTTACTAACAATACCACATAAGTATTTTCTGACAGATTTTACAGGAGAGACGAAAAACTCCTCTCTAATTATGGTACTTGAAAAACATACGAATTCCCTACTAGTGTCAACCAAAAACAATTTTGAAATGATTTTTGTCGAGAACGAATATATTTTTTCATTCTCACTTAATATTAGATTAACAAGGTTATAATTTGTTTTAGTGAGATTTATTTTACAATGAGAAATCAAATATTAGAACTCAAGTGAGGTTGATTGCAATCTTAAGATATAAAAGCACTTACAGTAAAAACAGCAGTAACAAAGTTTCATACTTTCTGATACTTTATTTTTATCTTTAAACATCTATCAAAATTCAATTATTATAAACAACAAAATATAACACAAGAGCCTCGGTGGTTCAGTGGTAAGAACGTGTGCTTCTGAACCGAAGGGTACTGGGTTCGATCCCAGGTTACTCCTTTAACTTTCTCAGTACATACTGTACAATTAACATCAACCGAGGTTGTGTTTGAACAAGTTGAATGTCTGCACGTTCCGCCCTTCGGTGGGGGCGTAAAGCCGTCGGTCCCGTGCCCTTACGATGTTGAGGACGTTAAAGATCCCTACCCTCCTTACAGAAAGGCGGGGGTTCGGCAAAATTTACAGAGTAGTGAGGTGAAACTGCTCCCTGGCGTTGGTGATTGGCCATAGTTGCGGAAATAGGTCGACGTTAAAGAAATAAAAACACAACACACACAAAATATAACACATAGTTAACCTAATCAAATATTCCAGTACACTCTTCCCCCATGTGGTGGCTCTTCACTTGCTAAATTTCAGCTGCTTTTAAATCTTGTTCTTTTTTCAATTCTCCATATTATGTTTTGTAGTAAAAGTTTTATTATATTTTCTAACAAACCTAAGTAGATTAGGTGATGTAACAAACTTTAAGACTTATTTTGCGTGATATTTTCATACCATTTAACATGTTTTGATTTATTTTTCTCATTTTAAATAAATACAAATTCATTTATGTGTGGTTTCCACTGCAATCCCAACAATCCATTATTTTGAATAGCTTCTTCAGATTGTTTAGTATATTTTCCTCCTAAAAATTCAGTTCTGGACTCTGCTGATGTAACTGCTTATTATGCCTATTTGGAACCACATCTCTGTTATGGAATACTCTTCTGGGGAGACTTCCTGATGCAGAAAAGGTGTGTTCGGGGTATCTTAGATCTGGACCAAACAGACTATTGCAATTCACATTTTCATAGTCTCAACATACTTATTTTGTGTACTTTGTATGTATTCGAGGCCATATACTTCTTCAAAGCAAATATTGGTTGTTTCACTGAATTTGCGCAAACACCCTCTTATCATACTACAAACAAAAATACTGCTGCAAACTGAATCATAACTTCCACATAGCTGTAATAATCTACTCTCCCCAGAAAAACATTATCATGTCATGAATATAGCGTCCATGACTTGACTACAAAGAATATATTCGTATTCCTGTACCCGTAAACTTCTGAAATGCTATATTATAATAACAATAATAATAATAAATTTATTTATCAATCAATCGCTTTACAAAGTACAACAATATGACTTAATCAAATAATGTAACCCATGATAAATAGAAAATCACTCCCACAGAGGTACCATCACCTGTACGTGGGGTCTCAACACTTTTTCCACAAACATCTTTACTGTCCTATTAACCCGCTTTCAGCCGAATAAAAGCCGCACAAAAATTTTTTCATACTTCACACTTAAACCGAAAACTTCATTTCCAGAAACCACACATGCACAGCAAAATACTCTCTTTCCATCTACTCCTCAAACCTTACTCCCTCTCTTCTCTATTTCCCTCTCTCATTTCCTTTTTTCTCCCCTCATCCTTATTTCTCTCTTTGTTTCTCTCTTCACCTTTCGCACATACACATCCACCAAGTTCACAATCTATATTCTCAGGATCGTAGAAAAACAATAAAAGTCGAACAAAAATGATCATATCTCCATTTGTATATTTTCACTCTCTTTTCATTCACTGTTCTTCGCCACTACACTTTCAGACCAGTTAACTCATGGAATTTTAGCCTTTGATATTCAACTAGCCATCTTTTCAACTTGACCTTAAATCTGCTAAAAGCCAATGACCTGGTATGATACAAATGACCATATATATTACCAGAGTCTTTACAAAAAAATGTCAATTGTCACCCCTTATTTATCCCCTACCCCCTGGAGCGATCTTACCCAAAACCAATTTGAATATGTGTTTTGAGACTTTGTATGCCGTATTAGCGAAGCAAAAATTTCGAAATTTCTCAGCCGATATTCCACCCCTACATATTCAACCGCTAATTTAATTTCAACACAGCATATCTAACAGATATGTAATGAAATTCAATATTTCTAATAAACACTGCCCTAAAACGTATATTACTCGAGTTTTAATGAAAAAATGACAATTTTCACCAAATCATCCCCTACCCCCTAGAGCGATTTTACCCAAAAACAATCCGAACCGTTCGTTTGTCTGGTGCTAACAGTATATCAAATTTGAAGACGATATGTCAATTCGTTCTAAAGTTATCATGGCTACAATCAGACTTTTTTTTTGGTCTCCCTCAGGGCTCGTCCGCGGCCTCGCCACCCCAATAGCACTGCTACCTTTGTTTTATTGTGCATACAATCAGACATACAGACGGACAGACAAAAAATTTTCATTCCCAAATAATGTTTTTTTTTATGACTAGGCAAAAAAAATGTTTAAAATATTTGTTGCTGATGCCATACTTCCACACGTATTGACGACGTGGAAGTAATAACTGAGTTCCACCTATTCCAAAATCAACAACAATAAAAAGGAAAGCTCCCTACACCCTAATGAAGGTTTTTAATAAAATTCCATGTAAAGTTAGAGCACAACGTGTGGAATTACGTAGGGAAAAAGCTTACTATAGTGTAGAGTATTTTAATGACACTATTGATATGTTAGATTTTAATTTGTAACTTGGCATTGCATAAAGGTTGCAGTTGCCATATACTCACACTATATGCCGTGCTATAGTTGTCATGTTTATGTAAATGTCATTTTAACCTTGTACTTATTGTTTGTATGTTATCTTATATTCATGTGAGGGTAGATCAGTTTTATATATTACATGTTGTACATGTGTCTTATTTTGATTGCAATTGCTGGGTATTTCGGTTATTAGTAAATATAGAACCTTGCAGTTTTCGTGAACCTGAGCTACTCCTTTGTTGACACGAAAGATGCTGCAAACAAAGTTGTCAAAAATCTTGTTTGGGCGAAAACTAAGGTCAAGTTCGTTAATCAGCCTTTATACTAGTTTTTCCGGTGGAAAATCGGGGAAAACTTTTTGAAAACGCTATATTTTGTAAGTATCAGAGTAACTGGAATGAGACTTTATATGTGGCTAGCAATAGTGCAAATAAACCTACGTTGTGAATTTTAAGTTATTTGGTACACAATGTTTAGAGTTTTTCCAAATTAAAAATAAAATCCCAAAGACATGCGTTGAACCGACAGTGGTTAAAGTCCAATGCCTGACAGACAGAGTAGTTAACTGCCACGCGTAGATTGATTCATACAACAGGTATAAACCATACATCAACGGTAACAAAACTAAATATATATCAGGCATAAAACATAATATCCGAACCAACAATCTCGGTCGCAATTATGGAAAATGACAGATGACATGAAATTAAAAATTTGCCATGTAATTGTTATTTAACTGGGGGATTCAATCAATGATGAAAAGACGCTATATTTGTAGCTTTATGACAGCTTCAAATACAGATTTAGCGCAGCATGCTGTCATATAATGTACTAGAAATGGAAACAAAATCAAGCCAAGTCTTTATAAAAATGATTCTAAAATAGTTTCTTTTATCTTTAAACTTAAACATTGGACGTCATATGAGATTGAAACAGTCATGGGATGTGTTTCAGTGGTAATTCTACTAATTCTGTAATTAATTACGTATACTTTGAATATAATATCCCGGACATGAGGCCGATCTAAAGTATCACGCAAATAAAACGTTGGTTGAAGTATACTTAGTTGGCGCCGGGGATATCGCCTTTGCCTCCTAAGCAGAAGGTTACGCGATCAAATCCAGCTTGATGAATGTATGTTTTTTTGTTTTATTTTTACATTTGGAGAAACAATAGTGCACAGATCTCATACTTTTTGAACAATATCTCATTTTTGTTTAAAACGCCTGAATAAGTTTGTCACCTTTGAGTCTGAAATTATAATTTTGTTATTGTTAATATTGAAAAAAAAACCAGTTTGATTAGGTTAACTAAAACGAAATCATACTGACGATTAATAAGGAAAATTAACTGCTACCTTTATAAATTGGCAGATACTTTACTTTTCTAAATATGAATAAAGTTTCCTTCTGTAAATCTTTTATATGACTTTAATGAAATTTGTAATACAACTTTCTTTTAAAGAGACTTGCCCTGTACTTACACTATTTACAGATATAGCAAAATCTAATTCTTTAGCTTCATAGAAAATTGAGTTTTGGGAATTTTTCTCAAAAGGAGTTAGAATGCAAGATTTTTTTGATAATAGCGAGATATCGATGGTAACACTTTCGAAAGAATTCTTTAAATGTGCACATACTAGGACCTCTAAAATCGATCCTCAAGGTCTGTAAGTGTAAGTTTAAAGTATTAACTTTACTAATATGCTGTATAATAATGTGTACAATTCTTATCAAAATTCGCTAATATAACGTACTTGCTGCGTACCGAAATTTTTATTATTATCACTTTCTTTGATAAAATGTTACGTTACATCTTATACACTAAGTAGAGTAGGCACTGCTGTATATTGACATCATTTAATAAGGTTGTATCCAGAAAATTCAACATTGACATTTCAGATTTTGATATACTAAACCAGCTATTCTTTTCCACCTTTCTTTCTCCAACTAATATTTCTATCTTCATTTGCCACAAATTCGAAACTCTATAATTACATTCCAACAACAGTTCGCTCTTCTCCATATCCATATCTTTCACAAAAACAGTATATCTTGTACACATTGAAAATGAGTTTGGTTTGCAACCAAATAGGCCTAACTCTAATTCCTGAAACCACATTGGAACATTATGTGAAGCGTGCAAACAACAAAATGAAAATCATTTTGAACAGTTCTTTTGATTTACTAGGTTACTTTAGTGCTTATGTTACGATTTTCAAAGTTGGTTTTCACTGATAATCTTATTGGATAATAATTATTTATTAATGTTATTTCCTTATGTTACATAAATCCCGATCACATTTTGGTTGTTAACTCCCAGCTTACGAATACAAATTAGACTGTAACTTCGAAAATCTTAAGATTTTAAAAAGCAATTCTTGAAAATGTACGTATTTTTTTCATTCCTTTAACAGTTTACCCATATTTTTTGACGGAAGTTGATCTCAATCAAATTTTGGTTGTGGACCCGCAGCTTACGAATACAAATTAGACTGTGAATTTGTTAAAATTAAGATTTTAAAAAGTGATTCTTGAAAATGTATGTTTTTTTTTTCATTCGTTTAAGAGTTTATTCGTTGTTGGTTGTTAATTCCTAGCTTACAAATACAAAATCAAATTCCTACTAGATCGCTTGTGTTTTGTAAATAAAGTTTAAATGGTCATATTTGATGCAGAGCCGGATGCAAAGAAAGGCCCTGGTAGCGGCGGACCATCACCCCAGCAGAGTGGTCCTCCACCTGTTGGAAGACCACAGAACAATCAAGGAGGCATGGGAGTTCCCCCAGTGATGGGTGGAGGAGGTCCTGGTGGCGGCGGCGGTGGTGGCGCCGTAGGCGGAGGAGGTCCCGGAGGTCCTGGAGGTGGACCTACCTTCAATGAAGATATCAAGGTGCCCGATAAGATGGTTGGATTAAGTAAGTTTTGTTATTCTTAATGCTGAGTTTCTAATAATTTATATAAGTGCAGGCCTCCCAGAGATAGGTTATGTGGGTTTTTTAAAGAGCAAGTTAAATTGTATAATGTTGGTAAATTACTATCAGATTCTTGAAGTTTAGTAGTAAGTAGTTGTTAGATTGTGTTCACTGATGATTCATTCATTCTAACATAATCATTCATCCGCCAGTTTTGATTTACAGACATTTTTTTACTCGTATTTTTTTTTCTGTTTGCTGTATGTAAGTGTAGCTTTTTTATAGGATAACCATTATATGTGATAAAAGTTTATTTAATGTGGGTTTTCAGGGTTGCTAAGAATATGGGTTTCAATTGGCACCTGTTGGTATTTTTGTGTGTATTTGGATGTTTTTTTTTTGTGTGTTCTTAAATACTAATCTTGATGCATAGGTTGTCTTCTGTTTACATACAGGGTGTTGTGTATAATAGCTTATATTTTAACCAAAGACAGACCAAGGCTGGAAATTGAAACAAAAAGCAGAATCACCGCAAAAACCATAAAAATAATAACAGAGTTATGTGCCAGATACGTATTTCAACAACTAAGTCTTCAACAGTAGCTGTCGCTAAACTGCGACAGCTACTGAACACAACTTCGTTGTCGAAATACGAATCTAGCGTATAACTCTGTTATTATTTTTGTGGTTTTTTGGGCGATTCTGCTTCTTAGTGAATTTTCTTAGAAAAAAATCACTAATGGTGAGACCCCGACTTTTGAATGATGAAAAAATCTTTAAATGAGCGCGAACTAGGGCCCTTAAAACCCATATCCGGATTAGTTAAAATTTTTATATGTATATATATATATATATATATATATATATATATATATATATATATATATATATATATATATATATATATATATAATGTATCACACCAATAACTCAAAAAATAATGGTCCGTTTTATTAAAATTGCGCCTGTACCTTCCTTTTGTAAGTGGCTTGGAAAAAAAATTATTTCGAAAAATAAAAAGCCATGGTAACCAAATTGGGTACGTAAGTTTATGATAAAAAAAAAAAAAAACATACAGGCGAATTGAGAACCTCCTCCTTTTTTGAAGTCGGTTAAAAAGGAAACTATATACCAAAGTTTATATTTCTATGTTGCAACAAAAAGTTATAAAAAATATTTCGTCACATCATTTCTATGAAAATTCACTGCCATACCGCACTTGCTGTGTCCAGACTTTTTGGTTGCATTTGAAGAAGAAAGTATTTTCTGCTAATCTAGACAACCCTGTTTTGCCAGCACAAATCGACTAATAAAAGCTGAATACATTACAAATAAAGAGCACACCAACCTGGTTACTTTTCCAGCAAATATATTTAAGCAGTTAAGGAAAAAAAAAAGAGAAAAATTGCACACCGTATTATGGCCGTTTAGAAATGTTAAAATAAGTGTTAACATTTAGCATATATAATATTTACAACATACCATCTAGAAATTTGTTTTTTGCCTCATCCTATTTCACTAGTGTGCGGATAGAGAATACTAACGGTACCTTACCATTTAACAATTTCTGGAAAACTTCAGCAAACAACTTTGCTCTTTTTTTATCCTGCTCATCTGTTTTTAGTGAATTTAAAAATAAATCCACTAATGGAGAGGTATCGAGGGTGAGACTTTGCAAAAAATTTTCAAATGAGCGCGAACTAGGGCCCCTTAAAACCCATATCGGAGGTCAGTTTCAATTTATATATATATATATATATATATATATATATATATATATATATATATATATATATATATATATATATATATATATATATATACAGTGTGGAACAGCCAAATGGAATAAATTCGATAACGGATAAATGAGGGCGTGTTGGGAAAAACGCTTGGACACGTCGATTTGTATTTTTAACTGCGCATCTTTTTCAAGAAAAAAAAATTATATAGGTGCGTCATGTGACAGTGGCCAATACCAACTTTCTTATTTTAAATACAAGCCCCTGTATATTATTAATTTTTTGGATTCTTCAGAAAATTCTAGACATAATTCATGTACAATGTTCTATACCTATCTTCAACTGTTTCGGAAATATTAAGTATTTTCAGATTTATTACAAAAATTAACATTAAAAATAGAAAATTATTTTATTTCACAAATTCTAATAAGAAATACTGATTATTTCTTAATAATTTAAAAAAACAAAAAAGAATTAATGTCAATGGATATTGCGTATGTTCCTCTCTCATCCAATGAGGATTCTCATTAGACCAATAGCGGCAATTTTGACGATTAACATGACCGTGAAGTGTAAATGTGCTCTCATCAGAAAACAAAACATATATATATATATATATATATATATATATATATATATATATATATATATATATATATATATATATATATATATATATATATATATATATATATATATACTTTATTAATTGCCGAGCTTTCGGAATAGTTTATTCCATTATCAAGAATATAACGCGAGTTTTACTTGAACGAATTATTGATTAACAAACATAAAACAAAAAAACTTTTTTTAAATTTATCCAGCCAACAGGTACCTTTCTTTTACTAATAGCTTGGATGAGTTCATTAGCCAGGAAATTCGGACAAGGTTTTCCAGGAAAATTTTGGGTTTTCTTTTGGAAAAAAAATATCCGAAAATTACAGTGTTATTTTAATGAAATCTAAGTTTATAGAAAATTGAGTTATTCAAATTTGAAGCGTTTAATGAAAATTCACTACTATAACGCACTTGCTGCGTCCCAAACTTTTTGAAATATAAAGTTATAATGTGTTTTCTCAGGATAAATATTAAAAATTGTAAAACATTACAATTTTTTTGTGGGTAAATGAAAAATAATTATTAGACTTTTTTTTCCTAGACACAATGCATCTTCAGTTAAAATATGTACAGTTATACACCAAACACCCTATGTAATAACTGAAGCAGAAGCAAATTGCATAAAAAAAATGCTGTTATAACAAATTTTTTTTAATATGCAGTCTTAAATACCGGCTAGGCTGAATATCTTTAGTTTTGGCAGCTGCAAAGTGTTAATTCGATACAAGGGTATATTCCCTTTTACAATAAGTAACATTTTTGTAGTCATGAATGCAATTAAGTTAGCAACAGCCTGTGATTTAAAATCTTTTGATTTGGCAAACGTATCTTATTTGGATAAATCTCATTTGTCTGATTATACGATTAATCTTTGACATTTTAATAAACATAACAAACCTCACTTTTTTCAATGGCCAGTCCACAAACAATACACCATAGTTGAGTAACTTTTTAGTGGCAGAATTGTGACTGGTTCATATTTCAGTGCCTACTAAGATTTATTTAATTTTGAAACGGACAATACAGGTGAGTCATTTGGTGTAAAAAAAATTAACCTAAGGCTTTGAGGTTAAAACAATTTAATTGACCCAATATCGCTTAGAATGAAAATACCAATGAACAGGGTGTCGAGGAATGAGATTCTGTTTTCATAATTAGGTGTAAAAAAGTTACTTATATAAAATCTAACAAGAAGCTTTTTTAGGCTAAAAGAGAGTAACTCCCTAATACACCTCAGTTCCAAAAGCACTCCTTAACAAGAAACAGGGTATTAAGAACAATGAAAATAATTAATATTGTTAAAAAGACACAAAGCTTATTTTATTGAAACAAAATGCCATTTCCTGGAGAAAATTTTTAAGAATCTCAATCTGCTTTTACTTTAAAAAGTTGTCTCAAAACACCCTTCAAAAAAACTAACTGCACAGATTTTTAACATCACTGAAAATTCAATTAGCCGAAGGGCCAATAAAATTCTTGTAATAAATGCATAAATGTAAAAAGCCAATTGTTTTCAGTCATTTAAATTTTGAAGTAATACTTATGTGGTCGTGCATTTTGAACATCACTGTAGTATTCTATTTTTTAATATTACAGTCTGTTCAATTTCTTACTAAAAGTAAAAATATTTCTTTTTTATTTCAACACCCTGTTTCTACGTACAAATGCATTTTGGTATCAAGCATATAGATTAATTGCTTTGTTATAACCAAAAAAAAGCCTGCTTTTAATTTTTCACACTTAATTATGAGTTACCCCACACATTTGGTATACCAGAGCTATGGTTATGTTGCTGATCATATGATTGACACTTTTTTTAACAACTGTCAGAACTACAATCCCTGACTACTTTATAAAGCTGCGTTTATACATTTGCGAATTGTAGAATGCGAATTGCGAAACTGATTCCTATCAGTCCATTTAAAATAATATTACAATATTATTTAAAATAAACCAATAGGGTTAGTTTTCTCTGTGATTTCACAATTCATTTTTGCAAATTGCAAGTGTATGAACCAAGCTTAAGACTTACTGTGCATTTTCACATATGTTTTTTAGATTTACTATACCAAGGGCATTTTTTAATTACAAATTTCAAAAAGCGATAAAACTGTCCAATGTGATTTTGTATTTACAACAAATTTACAGAATATATATATATATATATATATATATATATATATATATATATATATATATATATATATATATATATATATATATATATATTAAAAAAAAACTAACATCAACTTATATACCGGATCTCAGGTAAAGAGATCGAACTGAGATGAGACACTAGTCGTAGGCAAATTCCACAGTATATTGTATTTTTATCGCCGGACAAGGTCTTTGCGCTATCCCTACTGCTTTATCTAAAAAGTGTCCATCTGTAATAGTTTTGAGAAGGTTCAACGCCAGCTAAATTAACACCGATTCCTTTGGCGGCAACAACTGTATACTTATGTTAATAGGTAGAACGTGCCGAAAACGTGGGAATTTTATTTAGCAAAGTAATCGATCAAGTGACTCGTAATTGGCGCTGGTGAAGTGTTCATACATTTTTTGTTGTAACTATATTTCGCAATATATGCGCTTTCGAACCCATTTAGCTGTACTGGATTTCTGACATTTTTTATTAATTTCAGATTATCTTTATCAACGTGATGATTATTATCCCAAATATGTCGGGCGACGGCAGACTTCTCTACAGTACCATAACGTAATTGGGATATGTGTTCTTTGAATCTAATTCCAATCGATCTTTTTGTTTGTCCGACGTATTTAAGATTACAATCTTTACAACTTATTTAATAAATTCCTGACATTTTGTCCGCGCTATCCTTGTCTTTTGGGTTACCTAGCAAGTTTTTTAAGGTATTCGTTGTTGAAAATGTTAGCTGTAAGTTGACTTTTTTAAAAATGCTGTCTAGGCCTCTCGTCATTCTAGGTTCAAGTGGTAAGCAAACAAAGTTTTTTTCCGATTTTTCTCTTCTGAACGTCGTTGATTCCTTCAGCATTTTCTTTGTTTTCTGTTTGTTGATTAATTTTTCCACTAGGCAAGCAGTGTATCAGTTATATTCTGCCACGTTCTTAATATAATTTAATTCTTTGGTATATCTACTTTTGTTTAAAGGAAAATTAATTAACCGATTTACTAAAAAATTCAGACTGGCCATTTTTTGGGCGTACGTATGATGTGAGTCGTTCGGGATGTAGCTTAAGGTAGTGGTTTCTTTTCTATAGACATCGAATTCTAAAGTGTCTTTATTCTTGATACATCTAGAAAGGGTAGTTTATTATTAATTTCTAATTCGTGTGTAAATTTTATAGAATCAAATTTATTGTTTAATTTGGCAATAAAGTCTTCTATTCTGCAAATCTTTGTGTTAAACACCGCGAAAATATCATCCAGGTAACGACACCACACTCTAGGAAAATTACCACTTTCACTTTCAAGATCTGTTTCAAATCTGCTCATGAAAAGGTCTGCAATAAATGGCGATAGCGGATTGCCAATTGCCGTGCTTGTGTTTGTTAAAAAAAATTCTTGTTGAATTGAAAAATATTTTGTTTGATGCAAAGGTTGGTTAGAGTTAAATACTCATTGCAGACATTTTCATTTATGTTATTCATTTTTAGCAACTGCTCTAAATATGTTAAAGTTTGCTCCGTGGGAACGCTAGGAAACAGATGGTTGACAGATGAGCTAACTTAGCTAAGTGGTTGACAGATGAGTTTAAAGGCTTGCCTGTCAAACAGAAAAGTTTTTCAGTAACAAATTCACTTGAATTTATTAATAAGATCAAAGAGGTTAAATTGACTGAAGGCGAAGTTTTAATTTCATTCGATGTAACCTCATTGTTTCCTAGCGTTCCCACTATTACAGATGGACACTTTTTAGATAAAGCAGTAGGGATAGCGCAAAGACCTTGTACGGCGATAAAAATACAATACACTGTGGAATTTGCCTAGGACTAGTGTCTCATTTCAGTTCGATCTCTTTACCTGAGATCCGGTATATAAGTTGATGTTAGTTTTTTAAATATTTAGAATGTTTCATCCTCTGATGACACTAACTTGGTTAGTGAAAGATCGTCAGTGTACTTGTCAATGCAAAATTTGTTCTACAGCTCTTCCATATCTAGTCATGGTGTGAGTGCCAACTTCTCACAATGGGTTGATATTTCGTGATAAGTGATTGTTCTGTGCAGGACAAATATAAGGGTTAACGCCAAGTTGCTATCTTCTGAGAAATCAAAGTGCTCTTCTAGATATTTCAGACCATTTTTATACCATGTAATGAAACGAAACCAAAGAATTCATGTCTGATTCTTTGCTGTATTTTTTGACTAGTCTTACAATGTTGAAAGTTTCACAAGATAAAACAGTATCTTTTTCTAGTAGCATGATGGTGTTCTAGAAAATTCTTAGAGCATTGTCGAAAAATCCAACATAGCACTCTGTTTTCTTTGGGTGGTTATCATCAAAATATTTTTTCAATGCAACTGGACAGTTATCTCAAAGAGATAAAAAATATGCTTTCAAAGCGGGAAATCTGTGTATTAATACTCTGTATTTATACACTGTATTTATACTCTGTGGCCAAGGAATGACTTAACTGTGACATTAGATGCAACCTCTTCACTCTAATTCGATTAAAACAAAACTTGTGTGTATGTCTACTTCTAATCGCAAGATTAGCTGTACCATAACATAAGACAACTGGCATTCCGCACATATCTTTGGCGGGACGCATCCTCAGAGGCTATGGAACTGACCTATTGCGGGACGGTTGGCAACGCTGTATACAACCCATCTCGGTCTTTACTGCTGAAGCACCATGACAGGGTTCCCACTTGTCTGGAAACCAGAAAAAGTCGGGGAATTTGTAGAAGAAAAAATTTTGTCAAGGAAAAAAATGTGAAAATTTACTAAGAGTCTGTGAATTTTTGTCCCTGCCAGGGAAAAATCGTTTGTTTCCTTTTAATGATAAATAATTGAAACAATGTGTTTGCTTTTTGTGTGTGTTATTTAATTATTTATTTTTCCACAAAACCACGATAATTGTTTTTTTAAGTTTTGTACTCATTGGCCGCTGTGTATAACCTGAAGACCTACTGTATTCTGTAGTAGTGTATTACACACATGTTGGGAGTAAATTGTAGAAGATCAAAGTCAGGGAAATAGATTTTGACATGTCAGGGAAAAGTCAGGGAAATTGATATGCTGTTTTTAGTGGGAACCCTGTATGATATCATGCCTAATTTGTATTGTATAGTTTTCCTCAGCATTGATCATACTCCAGGTCCTTTTTCCACATACTTACTCTGGTAACCAAGAATCTGATTGAAGATTCATCACAAAAGCACAGTTGTAAGAGGGAAATATTAGCAAACTGCCTCTTGTTTACCACCATATTTCAATAATCTAAGGTAGTCCTTATATGAATAAGCCCATCCGCTTTCAAGGCACTCTTCACCACAATACGTGTTAGGTTAGGTTATAGACTGAGTGGGTTGTTTCAGTCCCTCTACTGTAACCTAAAATCTATTGTAGCTCATGCCTAACTATTTAAAATTTCACCCATCAAAACTAGCTTCTTACAGAAGTCGCCAATTTTTTAGAGTGAAAGTTTCTCTAGATATGGTGCTAGTTCCTGTGATTCAGGGCACGGATTGTGTCCCACCCCCTCTTCTAGACTGGGCAGTTCTGTAGGTCTGCCTGGGGTGCCGCACCTTATAGGGCTTGGCAGGAAGATGTGTCCCTCCTACTCTTACATAAGGACCTGCTTTAGTCCCTGTGGTAGTGACTTGCAACCACAAAACTCCTGACTTTGTGGGAATAGTACCTGCACAAAAGCTAAGGTGCAGTCTGAAGCTGATTCTCTTCAGTGTAGCCATCGACATTCCGTTAACTGAAAATGTCCCAAATGTTCTTGTTGATGTAGAATAGACTACTCTTGAGTGTTCAGTTTTCTGAGTCTGGTGAATACCTGCCTGGATATTAGTTGTGTACCAGCATAGTTCAGAATGTAAGTCAGCAGCCCCAGTTGTCCCAGTGTGGACTGTGGAGGTGGGATGCTCAAGGTGGATGGTATCAATTCTCGACTCCTCCAGCTGCCGCACCGAATGTTGGTTTAGCAGGATCCTGCAGCGGCTTTTCCACACGCTGTTAAGGTATACTGCAATTTGAGTGAAGTCACTTTAGGGTTTTCCAACTCTTTAAGAGATTTCAGCCTCTCTCTCAGCCTCTGGACCCGACATCCGCCAGTGCTTGCTCCAATTAGTAGCTTCCTATGGCAAGCAGGAGATACCCTAGACCTATTCCTTTTATTTTGTCCATGGACCCACAGTGATCATACCACAATACAATAAAATCTTCAGCAGTCGTGCATCATTCGTTAACATCGTTTTTTGACTGCTCTTTTGAAACCTAGTGTAGTTTCATAAAAAAATAGAACAGTATTGTCAAAACTGCAGTCTTATCTCTACTTATAATTGAGATACCCCACAAAAGGAACTAAATCTGTACATACTAATGGTATATGAATAGAAATTATTTGAGTGGTTTTTAAACATCCCGGCGGTTACACCACGCTGTTTAAAATTTAGAGGTTGTGCAAAATTCACACGGGCAGTATTAACTTTTTTGACGCTAATCAATTAATTCTGACAGTGCAAACGTGGCTACTAATATAAAATAATTTGCTCAGTTATTTATTCCTACAGCGGTTGTACAAAACTTACTAGAGTGGTAGGCTGAATAAATGCCTAGCGCAATTATTATTTAACGTGTGTAATTATTGAAAGGGACAGTAAGGTAAATAGTTTGCTAGTTCCCGAAGAAGTTTGGTATAAGTTTGTTTATTTCGTTTCAAACTTGGTTATAACTGGAACACACACTCTTAGAGCTAATGCCGGATTAGGTTTACCAAACTCATCTGGATTGTTTAACATCTGCGGACATAGAGAAAGAGGGAATACTGTTTAATTTTATTTTGCACAATTAATTGTTGTCTTTGGATTATTACTAGCTTGATGAAATTTTTAGTAATTATTTGTGAAGATTCTTACATACTATATATGGTGTCTAGCTGGGAACTTACCAAATAATATTTCAGGAACCACAATTTTTTTTCTCTAAATTTTTGCACTCATAATAAACATTATTCATACTATTTAAACAAAATATCTGGACCGTTGTGTCACTTTCGGTTAAATCGGAAGTTGACACAATCTTTGTTACTTTAAATGGCATAACCACTATTTGTCATTGTCATTAGCCTATGGAATTTTAATGTGACTTCATATTCTTAAAATTTACAGTTTTCCAGATATTCATAATTTTGACAAAGTAGCTGAGTAATTAAGCGTAGAACCCAATCTAAAATTGTTACAAATAAAATCAAGTGAAATTGCTGCGGTTAGCGATAGTATAATGACAACATGACCTAATAAATGATAAAACGAAAACAAGAAACATACCCCATTGGTAAAAGCTACAGCAAGTGTTCAAACGCAGCATGATTCACATCTAAACATCCTTCACATCTCCGAAGCACTGTCTGTGGCAATGCTTTTTGGATACTACTTGCTGGTAGGGACTGAAAGGCGACGTATATTCTGTCTTGGCAATTTTCTTTTGTCGTCAAATGTGTCCAATATATTTTATTTTTTTGTAACCCCATATAAAAAATCCAAATTAGTTAAATCTGGAGGTCTTAGTGGCCACATGAATGGACCTTTGTTTTGTTGGTGATCCACTGGTCTTCAAAATGCTCTTACAGGAAATCATTCACAAACCTGCTCCCATGGGGGTGGTGCCCCATCATGTTGACACTAAAGTTGCTGTCTCTGTTCAATGTTTGCAAATATGAATGAATTTAATGTGTAATTGGTGGATAGTCTGTAAAATTAGAAGAATTCACCAGTCAAATTGTTAAGTATCAAAAATTTTAACATCTCCACTGAAGTGTTCCTAATTGCACAAAAAAAGCCATTAAATTGGCAGCTTGTTTGGAAATGTCTCTCTGTTTCTCTGACATGGCGAAGATTCATATCTGACTAATTGTGTGAGTTGTGAAGGTTAAATAATCAATTTTTTGTGAATCTAAATTCATCACTAAGAAAATTTCCGTTTTCTTGCTTTTTAGAATATAAACTCAGTACCTTATCCCTTCTTCTGTGTCAAACTGTTCTAAATGATGAATCACAGTTTGAAATTATGTTCAGTTAAGACAATGAGTAGTGTAGATATTAGGAAACTAGTTGCAATTTTGGCATCTCTAAAGAAACCCAATATGGGTACTTCATTTTCTTCGTTGTTTACAACTGGCTTACTTCTTACTTGTTTCAGTTTAAATGATCCAAAAATTTTACAATTCTTAATTTATCTCTGGTTGGCTTGCCTTTATCAGGATATTTTTGCAAAAGTATCGCATGATCTTGTTGCAGCTTTTTTGAATTCTCCATAAATCATTAATAAATATAAATTAAATTTAAATAGTCGTATTGGTATAACGTGCCACAGTACATAGAAAATATACAAATATTGTACACAGGAACACTCTGATTGCTATGGAACATAAAAATGCCTAGCCGGTTTGATAAGTTTGTCATAATTTTGTTCTGATACTATAGATGACTTGATCAAAATGAATTAAATACAGAAATCTCCCAAACAGCGATTTTCCAAATAGTCGCCAATAACCTGAAAATTAGCATGTTTAAGAATAGGGAATAAAACACACACTTGTCCTGTTTTTCTTCGGGCAAACCAGAGAAGTAAAAAAAAATGGGGATTCCATTTGGAAAAATAAAGGTATTTGATATTTTTGGTTATAAGGCTTTGACAACTTTTGTAGTCATTGTATAATTTTGGAGATTTTCTGGGTTTCCATTTCGCTGATAAATGACAGAATATCAAATAAAAAATATCTCTAATGGTTTATTTAGGAGTCTGCATCTCTTGTTATTTTTCTAACTTATGAATAGAAAACTGCACATTTCAGGAATATGGTAGGAATATTACATGGTCACATTAAAATTTCATAGGTTATAGAGTGCAATGACAAAAAAGTGCTTATTCCATTTAAAATAATGAAGATGGTGTCAACTTCCGGTTTAATTGAAAGTGACAGCTGTCAAAATGGGTTTAAATAGCCCGATCACAGTTTATTATGCATGCAAAATTTTAGGGAATTGTAATTCTATACACACATATTATGAAATAGCTTACTAGTCATAGGAATATCTTCAGTATACCTACAAACCGCTTTTTTCCCTACTTAAAGGTTATTTATTAAACTCTTTTAAGGACGTTCTGATGTACTCTTATCAATATACCTAGCTTGAAGCTCCGTAGCCTATATAAAAAAAAAATCAGTTCAATTAGGTATTTGATTATGTTTTCAGTTACCTTTTTAGAAACTAAAAAATTGATAAAGGTTCATAGGTACTGTCATTTATATAATTTTCTGTCCATTATCACATATATATATATATATATATATATATATATATATATATATATATATATATATATATATATATATATATATATATATATATATATATATATATATATATATATATATATATATATATATATATATATATATATATATATATATATAATCTTAAGATAATTACAATTTAAGGAAGCTGCGTTTTTCCTATACTAAAGTAATAATACTTGAATGCCACCCCTACACTTAGCCTTCACTCAATTTATGTAAACGTTTTTCCAGCAAAATACAGGCTAGTGGATAATAATAAAGTGATACTTGTAAATGTGACTTTTTAAATAAAATTCTGATTAACTAAAAGAACATAAATTTTACGTATATCAACTATAAGAATGTCTCAGAATTACATGTATAATGAAAAAATGAAATAATACACAGGCTGTTTCAAAAAAAAAGATACCAACTTTTTACTGCCCTGCTGTTTTGGCCCACTCTACAGTCCAAAATGCATTTAAAGTTTGTGCGCTTGGTAATCATATAATATAATATGTCTAGGTGTCCCGTTTGGTTGCAATTGCTGGGTATCTCAGTTATAAGTAATGATAGAACTTTGCGGATTGCGCGGACCCAAGTTACTTTTTTTGTGTAACGAAAGATGCCATATACAAAATTGTCATAGCCCTCTTAGTTTCCGAGCGTTGCCTGACAACTTGTCAAAAAGGTACAAACGAATCCTTTCCGAACTTTTTACGTAGAATCTAGTGGCACAGTGTTTTTCTAAATATTACTGTTTTTGAAATATTGACCAATGTTTTTTTTAATGGGATACCCCTGTATATTTGTCAAGAAATTAATTTGCATTTTTACAAGCTTCTCAAAAATATGTAACATTATGGGTCTATCTTAATAAACAATGAAAAAATCCTAATTTTTATAATTCACAATAAAATTTTGCAGTAGGCCATGCAAAAAAATGCTGCTGTTTATTTATTTCTATATGCTAACAGCAAATCCAGAAAATTTTTTAGTAACAGCTATTTGTCAATATATTTCTTGCTAATTTTCCACAAGACAGTGCTACTTACCTAGATTTATGTAACAAAATGAAATAACATGAATAAATAATTATTGTCCAATAAGCCTATCAGCAAAAACCAACTTTGAACATCTTAACATAATCACTAAAGTAATCTAGTAAATCAAAAGAACTGTTCAAAATAATTTCCATTTTGTTGTATGCACGCTTCACATACCTTTCCTATTTGTTTTAAGGAATTAAGCAAAACAGCTGTATGATTTTGTAAGTAGCAAAAACTTTCTCTTATTGCGTTTTCTAAATCTTGAATATTGTCATAATGGACTGTCTAAATTTTATTCTTCAGATGTCCCCATAGAAAGAAATCCAATATAAACAAGTCTGGTGACCTGGGGGGTTCTGATCCATTGATTTGGAAAATTATTCTCCAAAAATAATCTTGCTATTTGAGAATTGTGTGCAGAAGCCCCGTCCTGTTGAACATTAATTTCGTTTATATCATCTATCAATTCAAGTATAGCTGTTTCTAAAATTTCATTGTAGCGATTGGCTGTTAGGCTTCCTCAAATATATGATTTTATCTGTGTTCCTAATATTAAGCAGACACATTCAGACCAAACCTGCCCTGCTGTCTTCTGGGAGATATTTGGTGTTGTTGTGCCTGCCTATTAAGTATACTAGAATTACTAAAATGAGCTTCGTCTGACGTGAGGCCGCGGACGAGCCCTGAGAGAGAGAGAGAGAGAGAGAGAGAGAGAGAGAGAAAAAGCGCTTCTACATTAGCCCAAACCTCTCGATTTTCTTTATTATATGCTTTTCAACCAGGTTTGTTAAATGATCTGTAACCAGGTAAATTCTTTTTTATTCGGTAAAAAGTGGGTGTACTGGATTGCCTCCTTTCTGGATACCCAAAAAAAATTAAGCAATAGTATTTGAACATAACTGAAAACCAACTATTTACCTGTTAAAATAACAATTTCATTACTTAATATAAAACAAGCTAACATATCTTATTTCAAAATGTTCGAAAGTTTGGTTTACTGCCATAGTTACAAATGTACCTTTACACAATCAATAAATACAGAAAAACCAGCCAAATTTGAAAATGAAACACAAAATGTATATAATTAAGACAAGCAGTGACATGGCATAGAACAAATCTTGGGAACTGTCACGCTTCCAAGTAAACGATGAACAGCAGCATTTTTTTGCGTGGCCTATTGCAAAATTTGGATTGCGGGTTTTTTTTTTTTTTAGTCAGACCCATAATGTTATATATTTTTGAGCAGCTGTGAAAATGCTAATTAATTTCTTGACAAACATATAGGTGTCCTATAAAAAAAAACAACACTGGACAATATTTCAAAAACAGTTATATTTAGAAAAAACTAGCTACGCCACTAGATTCTATGTAAAAAGTTTTTAAATGATTCGTTTTTACCTTTTTGACAAGTTAGCTGCGACACAAGGGGTCCCCCTTAAACGCAATATTTTCAATATCGCCCTGTAGCTCTGAAACTAATAGGGCTATGGCAATTTTGTTAGCAGCATTTTTCGTTTCACAAAAAAGTAGCTCAGGTTCGCAAAAATTGCAAGGTTCCTATCATTATTAATAACGGAGATACCCAGCTATTGCCACCAAAGTGGGACATCTATACTTTTTATTGAAAAAGTTTACCTATAAACGACCAACTTACATTATTCAATCATTTACTCACCCTGGAAAATCTTTCATACTTTATTCTTGTGATAATCTGTCTGAAACAACTGAATCATAGGAAAACAAAAAAATTGAATAAGAAAATATATATATATATATATATATATATATATATATATATATATATATATATATATATATATATATATATATATATATATATATATATATATATATATATATATATATATATATATTCTTGTTCTAAGGATTTAGTTTTTTGTTTTTGTTTTTGTTTTGTTTCTTTTTAAAGACAATAACAAACAGCTAGATATGCGAGCCACTTAGCGAAATACACTACAAGGCTCACTGGGCTAATGGACATTAACGTCTATTTGAACAAACATGTTCATTGCTCTGTATATTCATTTATAATTTGAGGAAAATCCAATTTTGTGGTGATATCCCTTTATTTTGTGAACATTCCTTTCCATATAATATGGCCTTCTTATATTTGCATCTTATTTAACCGGTCTTGCCTAAATAGCTGACTTTTCAGTAGAGAATGCATTAATATACTATTGCTCTATTGTGAAGGAATTATTTTTTAAGTTGTCTCTAAATATAACTTATTTATGACTTTTAGGACTTCTTTACATTTTGAAACATACTTTAAAGCCTTTTAGCCTACTTACTTATTTAATTGTTTAAACCATGAAATTTTAAGTATGTCATTTGATCAAGAACCCTTCTATTTGGATTGTGCTCACTTCTCGATTATTGATATTTGTACCTATGATTTATGTAAATTTGTATATATATTTTTTTGTAAAAAAAAGAGGAAAGTAAATGAATCTATACTTTCTTTGATCACTTTTTGTCTAAATAACTTTATTCAGACAAAAAGTGAAGTACTATTGTTTTTCTGTTATAGAAAATTCCAGCCTTAAATTATTTGTTTTTCACAAAGAAACAATAGAAAATTTATTTCTTTTAAATTTAATAAACAAATAATTGATTGTTGTTCTCCTGACTTGGTGAAATCGTTCCATACTACTCAATACAGATAGATACTTTTTTTCTGGCTTCACAACTGCAAAGAACACAAGCATTTGGCGAAACAAGATAAAATCTCTTGTGGTGCTTAAATAAATAATTTACAATACTTATTAGCATTGAGGTCGTAGTCATGAAAATTCAATTTCCTTAATAACATAATAAATGTGTTTTTAGCTTTTATTTTTTATTTGCTAGCCCTGCGCCATATTTTGATGAAAAGTATAATACTTTAACGTTTCTTTGATAAAAATTATTGCGAATATGGCATATATGTGAATAACTTCTTTGCATTTTCAATGTGATGAAATTCTTGTATAGCAACACAAGGACAACATTACCTTTGCAAATTCTCTTCTCTATCCGAATGTCCTCACTATCATTGGATTGTGCGCATTCCAGCGATAATATACATTTCACTGCCAGTAACAAAACCTCGTGATTCAGAAGAATGGTATCTCGGTAGGTAGAAAAGTAAGTTTGGTAAAATAAACTTGTTTTTACTTAACATAAACTTTTAGGGATACCTGTCAAGAAATATTTAAGTAAACGATTTCTATTAATAACATAGTTATTTCTGTTCCGATATTTAAAGTAAAATACTTTATCTTATATTTTTTTTTCTAAGAAAAATTCTTATTTTTCAGCTTTTGTGCCTCTTATAATAAGCTCTTTAGTATGGGTTAATACATCTAAGAATACTTTATACAGTGGCTTTGAATATTAAGTTAAATAATTTAAGTAAGCAAAGAACTTATGTAGGTTAGAGTAGTTAAACATACTGGGAGGCCTGAACTGTAACCCAGTTGCACACACACAGTGAAACAACTATCCTATTACATTCTAGTAATCGGTCGTGGTGGTGAACAAATAACGAGACTACAGGCGGACTCGGGTTGTAAGATACAGATGGCGCCCGACAGTCAGGGCATGCCAGAGAGGGTGTGTTCGTTGTCAGGGACGAAAGAGGCTATAACTCGGGCCAAAGAATTGATTATGAACATAGTTCATCAGAGGGGCCGCACTGAGGGCCTCGATGGTATAGACATGGGGCCCCCGGGGATCAAGCACAATAATTTCCAAGGTTACACAATCAATATACATAATATCTCGTAGACATGTAATCATTATAATGCATGCAGTATTCCCTGTTCCCGTTTGCCTTCAACATACTTATCCCATCATAACATATTGTGCATGTCTGCATTCTTGTTATCGTTATTATTTGTTGTCGCTGTTGTACTACTAAACTTCTTTGGATTTAATTTTAATGTTTGATGACTTTCTGTACAAGTAGAATCTTTTAGCTTTTATCTTGTTAGCTTTGTAGTTTTTTTTTTGTCAGACAGTTTTCTCAATATTTTTGTTAAGTTTTTTTTTTATTCATAGAAACTATTGAACACAGTATTAGTTTTTAATAGTTTTTGATTATTTATTATATACCAACTTTTAATATATGTCATAAATATTCATACATTATATTTGATGAAGTATGATCAAAATTTTGAACTTTTTATTGAGATATTTTAAAATTAAAACTTAGTTTCATAGGTGTCCCAGAACATGTTGATAATCTCTTGAATTTAGATTGATTTAAATCTTATCAGAGAGGTGTGTATATATATATATATATATATATATATATATATATATATATATATATATATATATATATATATATATATATATATATATATATATATATATATATATATATATATATATATATATATATATATATATATATATATATATATATATATATATATATATATGTCTCCGGATTGACGTATGAATAGGAGAAAAGGTCCAAAAGTCAGTTGACGTGCCCTGGGATCCAGCCATGCTTGGATAGAAACTAATTTGTACCAAGTTTTGAAAAATCAAGTATGTCTTGGAAATTTACAAAAAATATATATTTTTGTCCCTAGTAAAATGCTTTTCTGTGGGAAATGCAACAAAATGTTACAAAGTTGTTCAGAAAAGAAAATTGAGTAAGAATACAAAATATCAAATTCCTTAGCTAATTTTGATATTTTGTATTACTTATTTTTTTTGCATACCATATTGAAGATGTGGAAAAATTTTGTCAAGAAAAGTTGTTGATATTATTTTCACCTTTCTGTTGCGGGTTTAGATTATAACAAATAAGAATATGAACATTATAAAACCCAAGCAATTATTTTCTATCTAAATAACAATATTAAAGTTATTCACAAACTAACATAACAATATTCACATCTGAAATATTCATTCATCCAAAATTTGGTTGCCTTTTCCTGCACATTTCTTAATCATTTACCAAAATGCAGTGAACGCTGCTCTTATCTCCCCAAGGGAAATATCATTTATAGCATCTCTAAAGTGATTTTTCAACACATCCGCATGTTGGAAGCCTATTGAAATATACTATTTATTATATCCATCCCTAAAAGCAAAAATTCATGTATGTTATATCTGGAGATCCAAGAGGCCACGAAATGTGACCAGCATAGGTTATCCATTTTTCTTGAAAGTGTTCATTAATGTCCAGTTTTACAAAGCTAGATTATATATTTGATGGTCGGTTAGTTAATCAAGGCTTAATAGAACCAATCAGATTCAAAATATTTGGTTGTCATGGCCAAAACCTAAATCATGGTCTGTGATTGCTCATCTGAAGCCTTGATTAACTAACCATCCATTAAATGTTTAATCTAGCTTTGTGAAACTGGGCATTAGTGATTCACATACTCGCAGTCTAGTGTGCAGGGTCACTATGATATTACAAATAGTTTATAACTACAGAGAAGGCACTTTATTAGTATTTCCTACAGAAAAATCACATGAAGGGTGAGCAAAATAACTTTTTGTTCATTTTCAAAGTTTACTTGATTTTTTAAAACTAAAATTATGCCACAAATTAGTCTATCCAAGCAGAGGTGACCCAGAAGCAAAAATTTAACAGAATTTTTGTTTTGTTTTTTTACCTATTCATGTATCAGCCCGGAGACTAGATATATAAAAGCATTCACATGCCAGACCCATAGCTTGGTAATGTCCTTCCAATGGCTGCTGTCTCTTGCAGCCTTTCTCCAGTTAACATATCTTTTCCTTGTATATCCTCTTTCACCTTGCCTCACTATTTTATACTTGGCCTGTGCCTTTTTATTTTACCCTCTGGAAATGCCCAGCAAAATTTTTTGATAGCTCTGTATTCTCTCTTGCTCTCCACATATCCCAGCCACTTTATTAACTTTAATGGTGGCTCTCCGAACAGTATATACTTTGTTGTTTGTAAGTCCCATTCGTGGACTTCTATACTCTTCCCTCAAAAAATCCTTCCCAATATTTTCTTTTCCCATCTGTTCAGTTTTCTGGGATTCATTTGTTCATAGTCCACATTACACTCCCATACGCCATTGTTGTAGGTTTTAGAACCATTTTATGTACTTACTTTTAACATGCTCAGAATTCCGGATCAAAAAATCCTAGTGAACTCACCCACATATCTGCCACTGTTTGCAATTTTAAGATTATTTCCATTTCTTCATCACATTTTTTCTCTATTAATACTCCCAGAGTACATGTAGCTTGCTGATTCCTCAAGCTCTAAAACACCTTAACTTCTTTGTACTTGCTGTCTCAATCAGTTTTCTTATGACATATACCAGTGCATTTTTACTTTTTGCCATGACTGCACATCACTTGTATGGGCACTGGTGGCTTTTCTAGTACAAGCAACCCTTCCCTGTTTTTGCTACTGTCTTTGTTTTCTCATACTACATCAAATAGTATTATTCGCAGTGGATCTCCCTGCATTACTTTTTTTTACATCAAGGTCTGCCAATTTTTCATCTACCTTTACTCGTAACTTGTAGTGTTATTCAGGTTTATAGTGATTTAGTCTCCATATTTTCTTTGGTGTGCTGAACCCCCTCAACATTTCTAATCTCCCTTTTGTTTACAGAGTTGTAGGCAGCTTCAAAACCTGTAAACATAATTTGAGAATAATATGCTCATAATGTCTGTTTGGGTATAAATATGTTAGCAAGTTGTGAATATATTTTCCCGAAAGCCAGCTTCAAGTAACATTTCTGAGTGATTTCTAACCCAAAACTATACTAAGTATTCTGATTCAGCCTGTGCCCAGTAAGTCCCAATCTGGACTACATACATTGAAGACCTAAGAGTGAATTGAATTTGTCTTACAACATGTTTTAATATTTAACGTAATGGTTCAAGAGCTTAATAAAAAGTCATGGAAGAAAACATTTCAAACCTTTAAATGAAACTTTAATACTTTTTAAATATAGATGTAGAGACTTCTTCTTGGCTTCACAAGTGCCAATTTTCTTCTCTGCAACCGATTTTACCTTTTACAGCATCATCAGACAGGAAAAAAATGAATTTATTTATACACACCCATGACAACTGTAAATAAAACTTCGTTGCTATGTCAGGTTCTTTTAATCAAAAACTCTTTGGAAATAAAAGTGATAGATGACGTCTTTAAAATGTAAATATCCAGTGGTAAGAACGTGTGCCTCTGAGCCCAAGGCTGGCTTCGATTCCCAATAGGTGACCCTTTACTTTTTCAGTACATACTGTAAAATTAACATCGACCGAGGTTGTGGCATTGTGCTGGAGCTGAATTTCCACACATTCTGTCCCTCTGAAGGGTTGTAAAGCCGTGTACCATGTGATGTTGGGCACCATAAAGATCCCTACCTTCCTCGCAAAGTCAGGGGTTCGGCGAAATTTCCAGGTTAGTGAATTGAAGAGCCACTATAGACTTAAGGTCGCGGTGGAGGGACTGGAATAGTCCACTCACAATAAAATATAATCTAATCTAGTGAATTGAAACTGCTCCTTTGCGTCGGCAATTGGCCATAGTCACAGAAATAGACTAATTTTCAAAAAAAAAACATGAAAATAAAATAAAATTATAAAAATAATTACCACAACAATAATAATAAAATAACTACATTATTACCAATAACAGCAACAAATAGGTCCTATATCACTAAAATTTGCCATACATCAACTTATTATATTACAACTATTTTTAATATTGTTAGACATATTGTGTTTGATATATTTAATTATAGAGAAAAGTTTCCAAGAAAGGGGAATCCATCAAATCAGTTTGCTCATTTTAAACAAGACAGTTCTGTATGTGCTTTTTATCTCTAAAGTTTTCAGTCAAGTGTGTGCTTGTCATTACAAACATTTAGTGACTGCGGTAATTTACTGGGTACCTATGCCGAGTATCAATTATATGTTTTGCAAATATAGATCTGTTAGCGTGGTTATTTGTAACACCCAATAGAAAGCACATAGTCTCTACATCTGTATTTAGTATGGAACGGTTTCATCAAGTAAGGGCAACAATATATAAAGAATTTGATACTTGTGTTTTTTTGTTCAGTGTATCTGCTTACTTACTGTATTTTTGTAAAGTATATTAATTTAGGTTTCTTTTATCAACTACTAAATAATGATTACGTGTCGAAAGTGTTTCCCTCTAATTGACAATACAGTTCTTCCAAAACTACGCTTACAGAGGAATGATGGAACGATGACGAAAATAAATAAGGCGGTTGGATAATTCGAACACGGAGGGGTCTTAACAGAGAAGACAAAGTCCACGAAGGCGGATTTTGATTTAAAAACTATATGAAATTAAAAATGTTATAAGGCCGCCACAGGCGTACGTCGATGTCTAGAACATGCACGTACGCTCATCGACATGCGAACAACAACGTCTGCCTGTGGGCATACAAGCGTCCGAACATGTACAAACGTACAGGGCGCACGCATGTGTGTAAAATGGAGGTACATGTATGACGGTGTGATTTTCCAGTGAAGTGTGGTGGTGGTGCACAAAGGGTGGTATGGCCTTGACTGTGTTGTCATTAGCCACAGATTTTTAAGTGAAGTAGAAACCTAATTATTAGTTTTCAGTCTTAATGAATTTCAAATAAATATTCCTGTAAATAATCTCACAGTACCATGATCAAAAGGATCTATTTATTTATTTATACGTTAATACGTGAATTGGTGTCTACAGAATCTATATCCTAGGTCAGTTAGAATTTTTTATTTGATTAGGTATATTTATACAGGATGTTCCTTCTGAGAACCAACACAAGGCAGGCGTGTGTAGGTAATTTTAAAACATGGTGATTCAACGTACTTTATCCTCGTAAGCTGAATTTGGTAATATAGGGGCTCAAAGGTGACCGAGAAATTTGAATAAAAATTAATATCTCTGAAACAATTTGGCATACCTACATCAATCACACTTGATTAATAATTTCCTACCAACACCAGTTAATTATAAAAATACCAAATCGCTTTTGTTGCATAATTTAAATTTTAACACAAATTTGCAGATTACCCTGCAGTCAGTATTTGATAAACCGACTGCTGATAGACAAAGCGTACGACCATACATGCATGTTGATACTTTGATATTTTGCTTCCACATCATTAATACGGGTGGAAGTATGGCATCGGCGACAAAAATTTCAATTTTTTTTGCTCAAAAGTAAAAAGTGTCAAAACATAAAAAACATGATCTGGGTATGAAATATTTTTTTTTGGCTGATGGTCTGTATGTGTCTGTTTGAAGCCACAATAACTTAGAACGAATTGAGATATCGTCTTCAAATTTGGTATACAGTTAGTACCCGACAAACGATCGGTTCGGATTGCTTTTGGGTAAAATCGCTCCATGGGGTAGAGGTGATTTGGTGACAATTTACATTTTTTCGTTAAAACTAGTAATATAACGTTGTAGGGTTTGTTTATTAGAAAACTTTCAATTTCATCAAACATTTGGTATTCTGTATTGAAACTAAATTAGCGGTTGAATGTGTGGGGGTGGAATACTAACAGAAATTTCAAATTTTTTTGTTTGCTAAAACGGCGTAAAAAGTCTCAAAACATATAGAAAACTTGATTCTGGAACGAAAATGTTTGTGAAAATTTACATTGACAAAGGAATGCTTTGAATTGTTTTTGGGTAAGATTGCTTGAGGGGGTAGGGAATAAATGAGGGGTAATTTGGTGAAAATTGGCATTTTTTACTTGAAACTTGAGTAATACAACATTTCAGAAATTTATGGGTACATGAATGTGAATATTTTCTTTGTGGTCGAGCCATGTATCCTAAAATAATTTTATGAGAATGCCTGTCTGAGAAAAGTAGATTATCACAGCTATGTGAAGTCATGATTCAATTTGCAGCACTATTTACTTTGTGCTTATTTCCTAAGAGTATGTAAGGTAATTGATCAGGGCTGGGGGCCATTGGTAGGCAGTTTCTCCTTAACCTCAACTTCTGTGGGGACGCATTGTGATGTGGTTTTCCCTTCGCCAAGCCTTTTAATGGGTCTAACCGGCCATCTTTCGAGGAGAAACGGGACGGGTAGTCCGATGTCCGTTTTCTGAATTTTTTCTCTAAAAGATGCTTGAGAATGCAGTCTGATGTGGTTTTACCTTCCACTAGATTTGTATCTGGGTGAACCGGGGGTCCTTTGGGGGAGATTAAGTGGCACAATGTCCGCTTTTTGAATTTTGTTTGAAAACATGCATAAACCACGAGAGAAATGTTGTGGTTTCAACCCACAATTATCCTTTTAATCTTCTTCCCCGCACAGCGCCCCTATTCACACTGGGTCCCCTAACATCCTTAGTGGTTGAAAACACATTTATTTTGTTGCTTATGCACACAGTGGTGTTTCTTAGCATGTTTATATATTTTTTCCTGAAAGCTGACAGTGGGATAATCTGCAAATTTACCAATTTTGAATACAACTTTAGTGAATTTTTATTTTAAAAAAATCACTAATAGAGAGTATTGATGGTGAGACTTTGCAAATTTTTTTTCAAATTAACGCGAATTTGGGCCCCTAGAACCCATATCCTGGGTCAGTTTCAATTTTTATATGTTTATACATACATACATACATACATACATACATACAGACATACATACATATATATATATATATATATATATATATATATATATATATATATATATATATATATATATGTATATATATATATATATATATATATATATATATATATATATATATATATATATATATATATATATATATATATATATATATATATATATATATATATATATATATATATATATATCCAACCGATAAAAAAGTAACTGATTTTAATGAAAATGACATACCAAAATTTAACTTTCTAAGTTTATAGAAAATTGAGAATCAAATTAGAAGCATTTAATGAAATCTCACTACCATAGTGCACTTGCTGCGTTCCGAATTTTTTAATGTTGATTTTATATAAATTTTATTTTATCTACAAAAAGTTTGATCAACTGAAACACCCATGATCAGAATATTTTATTTTCCCCGAAACTTTTGTAACTTCAAAAATAAACAACTTTTTTTTGTAGGATAAGTATTTATGGATGGGTGCAGTAGCCCAGAATCTGATCGTGTTCGATGTTGTTTAACCTCAATAAAAAAGTCCGAAATGTGCCAGCCGCGGCTATTTGCGAGAATTGTATATATTCTACAAGTGATATACCAAATCTTTACGTACAATGCTTAGAATAACTAGTTTTAAAACATTTACTGAATAGTTGAGAAATGTAAAACTGAATTATCGAGATAGCATCTGTCAAATGTGGAAAATTATACAATCCTAAAATTTTACTTACATTTGCGTCAACTGGTCAAGTAAAGGATTTTGTAGTCAACCTTACCTATTTATTAGTGATTATCGTTTGTAGAAATGTCTGATTTAAGGAGCTTTATAAGAGCTTTTCTGAGAATTTATTGAGTTGTGCCGAGCTCACAATTGCTTGTGGAAAGTGATATCCAAAGAATATAATATGAATAAGAATGAAAAGTCTGTATGCAGTAAGTGCGTTATGGTGGTCAATTTTCATAGAAATGATTAGGCAATTTTTTCTTTACGAAACTCATATATGCAAAAAAAATCGCATGTAGTATTTAATAGATTCTGTTAGCACACACAATATTTTGGTCGTATATTTATAAATTTTAAAACCATAGCATTTTTGAATAGAGAATGAAGAGATGTTTCAAATGAGGTATCACAACCCCTACTGTCTATTTAAATAATGGTTGACGTGTTTTGGGATATCTCGATAAATACACATAATAATTGAGATACTGAATTTATTCCATTTGTCTGTTCTACACTGTATAGCCAATATCCTTTTTAGCTTGCAAGTTTCTGCCTACGTGGCATCAAAATGTAGCATCAAGCATAATTCGGAGAAAAGGTCTTTTTTACTTGTCTATAATTTTATTTTGTATTTTTGGAAAATGTCAAGACTTAAATTTTCGTGTAATATTCTGGAATTTATACGAAACCTATCATAAAGTATTAGCGGGAATTAATTGTGGAGAAAAAGAAAAAGCTTTGGCGGAAAATCCTCCATGAGGTTTGGTTGGCCCTTAAAGTGTCATTTCTATTTGTGGTTGAAAATAAATACAAACATATCAGTTTTTCGAATTATACTGTATGTATTCACATTGATACCTGCATAAATAAACTCATACCTATTGTTAGTTTTTTGCCGTTGCTTGTGAGGAATTCAATTCTCAAATGCCTATGAAATGAAAACAAAATTGTAAGTAAACAAATTTTTTTATCGTTTATTGGCTACTGAAATTTCTTCTCAACGAATACCCTACAACAAATACTACGGTTTGCTTAGTTAATGCAAATTAACTGACCGAATTCACCCAGTTAATACAGATTGAGTAAATTTTTGGTTGTATTTAGACTTTTATAAACATTTTTAGGAATGTTGTGTTACATAGGGATGGTGTTATTGTAAATGATATAATTTATTAAAAAATTCTTAAATAAATGTCAAAGAAGAGAATTAAGTTTTGTTTAATTAATATCACATTCAAAGTAGATGAACCAAAAATGAATATTCAATGTTTTAGATTCCCACCAAATCGTTTAAAATGACATGGTCTCATATGCCTCTATTAGATGACAGATATAGCAAAATTTTTTAGCAGATAGTGGTCGCTCTGAAAGGGACTATGTTGATAACCATGCACAATAGCAAATAGTACATACGATTGTCACCACTGTAGTTAAATGTACATCCTAGCATCATATAAAAATGGCTTAGAATACTTGAAGTTTTGGAAGAAAATTCTCCATAATAATTTTCAGTTGACACTGATCAGGCTCCACCTTTTCAATATATGATTTCATCGTGATGTTATGCTCGCACCAGCGGAGTTTTGAGATGATAACGTAGGCATAGGCTATCTTACAATCCAAATCCCTAATCCCTTCTATTCTAGATTACCTGCTGCCACATTTGCCTGGGTTAATTTCCAGCGTACTAACTTTTAACAGAATATAAATAAAAGTTAAAAAAAAATTTCTTACTGATTTTTAACAAGGTACTGAAAGTATTTAGTTTTTGGAAATACACCATTGTGTTCAGATATTATAATCATTTCATAAAGTTTAAACAAATTGTTCTGATACTTTTACAGAAATGTCATCACAAATATTTTAGTTTTTGTAGATTTTTGTTTTATAATCTTTAAGATTGTCTTATTTTATTTGTTAGTTTCTTAAGTTCTATTATTATTAATGTTACAAATTTAGTTTCCTCTTTTCTATTTGTGGTAAAACTTGTTTGGTTCCTGAAAATTTTATTTTAGGTAGGTATGTAGACGAAGTAGATTTTAGCGTTGTTTTTTCCAAAGACTGGTTTATGTGCTAAAATCTGCATGCTTGAAATATTTTTTTAAAAACTTGATTTTTAAATTAACAAAAACAATAAAAATAAAAACATATTAATACAGAATTGCTACATGAAATTCTATCATATTATGTTTTTTGTTTAAATTTTGTTGACAGAAAACATTATCAAATAATACACATTTTATTTTTATTGTTCACATGTTTAGGTTCGTCTGAGGTAGAGTGCCTTATTTATATGTATGAGGCAGGCCACACACAATTAAGGAAAAAAAGTCATAATTTGAAATTCACACGTCTTTCTTTATTTTTGAGGAAAACATATCTGTTATAATAATGTCGCCTTCAATATTTAAGTCACTGTGAATGTTCGTAAGCGCCAAACCGTTAAGGCAGTTTAACTTGTGGAATTTCATAAGTACATTTTGATTCTTTTCAGAATAGAAAAGCTCTTTTCGACTGATACTGCAGGTCACAGGTAAAATGAAAAAATATTTTCAACAACACTGTAATATTAGGAAAAAATTCTTCAGAACATTACCTCAGTGCTTGTAAAGGATTATTTCGAGCGTCTTTTTTATTTCACCAACTTTGAAATAAAATATGTCATTCCAAGAGCTTTTTCCATTATGCATATAATGATTAGAAATGGAAAGCTACATAGTGATTTGTGTAACTGATTAGCAGCTTTGTCATGTTCTTCCAAGGCACCTACAATTTCAAAGAAGCCATCAACAAATTTTGAGACCATTCATGTCTTTCTACCCATTGCAAATTTAACACCTGCAGGTAAAAAACCGATAGGGGGAGGGTGGGGGCATGGGTCCCAGGTTCCTTTTTTCAGAGTTTGCAAGTCAGGCCTCTCTCATATTTCTTAATTTGTACGAGTGTACTCTAATGGTAGTGTGTCCTGTCAGGTATACAACCATAGTCATAAGCTGCAGTCTACTAAAGCATTGCAGTTCTGTGCTCTTTTAACTATAGGGACTTTTAATAAGCTCCTTACTATGGTTTAAACCTGGTATATTTCCCAGTAAAAAAATGTGTGGATTGTGAATGCACTGGTTAATTTCTCAGTGGATTCCACATTTTCATACAGGCAAGCCACCTGGAGACTCCAGAGCCATGAATTCTGCAGGCACACTCTTGCTCGATACTTCATAAGCTTCTTCATTTTCATCGATTCCACAGCGGCCTGGCACCCAGATCAGCTTTTGGATGTTCTGGTTTGCCAACGCTCTTGAGTTCTTTGCGATATTTCCAAATCAGTGCTGACAACACCTAGCTTGTAGTCTTGAGAGCCGCCTGATTGTCATACATAATATATTGCGTAAGCTGCTCTCATATTATTTTCTTTTGTCCATTTTAAGAGTGCATACACTTCCATAACATAGGAGATGGTACATGTTCATCCCAGACCCTACACCACGAATGTCTGACCTAGTACCTGTCTCATTTTTTGACTTGTTAGTGCATAAAGCCAGGATTTTAGGAGGAAAGTTATTGTTACTTACCTTGATTATTTTTGTTTGTGTCATATTGGTCTTTAGTTTGATTCTTAACACACAATCCATCACACTGAATATCTTTTGCAATACCTTTCCTGTTTCTATCAATGCAGTCATCAGTTTACCTTGTGCAATGGAGCCATTTTTTATTAATTTGTATTCCTGCTGTCTAGCTTATTTATTGTATCTTCCACGTGCAAATATGGGGATAGTAGATATTCTTGCTGTACACTTTTTCATATTTTAGCTTCAATTTCATTACTATTAATATCTATTATTGTGCTCTTATTTTCTACAGACTTGAAAATAATGTACCTGGCTCTTCGGTCCAGGTCTTTGCATTATATAAAACATTATTTTCCAATGCATAATATCAAATGTTTTGTGTTTGTCTTTAAAATCAATATAAAGTCTCGTTTCTCTTATTGCCGTGGGTACCAGCACTACTTATTTAGTTCCTCTGTCAGGTCTAAATTTGAACGAATCTCATCCAGGTATTTCTCATTTGTATATTATTACATTTTTTCATCAAGATTAGCAGAATCTTTTTGCCATATCACTACATTTATTGTCCCATGCTGGCGTCATTTGCCTGAATTCAGTTTCTGAAATAGTAATACTTTGACTGGGGTGCACTTCCGGTTCATATTATACGATCAGTTGAAAAAGTTCTTTAATTTTTCTCCAGAACTCTTCTAAAACTTCTGCTGTTAATTTGTCCATACGAGGAGTTTTATCTAAGGTCTGTCATTGTTAAACGATATCTCCCTTTTCTAGTATTAAATTTCGATCATTGTCGTCTAGGACTTCACTCTTTGTTCACAGTTTTCTATTATAGTTGTCTCAACTGCTGGTGAGCTTTGTTTGTTCGTGTTCTCTTGATGTAATTTTTGATCGCTTCACAATTTTTTGTGTCAATATTTCTTTTGCTTTTCTGTTACTCTGTGTGATCATATTTTTAATTTGCTTATATTTATTGTATGCTTCTTTGTTTGGTACCTTTCTTTACCTGTTACATTCTTGTATTAATTAACTTTACTATTTCTACTGTAATCCACAGTTCCCTTGTTTCCCTCTGGTTCAATGCTGTTTAAAAATTTGACAATCTACATAACATATTTTTCATATAACAATATTTTTATTATACCAGAAATAGTCATTAAGTCCCCTAATTCAAATAGAATTAATTTTTTTCTATGCTAAATTGCAAAAGTAATCTGTGTATGAGTTTTCTACATCTTAAAGCACTGTTTAAAATATTTGACATATAATATTTCAAAAAACTTGTTACACTAGCAGGCTCTATTATGATTACACATAACTTGAGATACTCCCTGAAAAGATGCAGCAGCTCGACAGTAAATGATAGTCATGACTGTATCTTTTGTTCCATGGCTAGGTATATTTCATTTTACCTCATACTAATTCATATGAGTATCACGTTTAATGTAATATATGTTTACTAATCCCAACCATAATATGGTAGAATGTTCAAGCTAAAAGTATTTTTTTTTAATGATCCATCGTTTGTACATTTAAGTACTCATTGATGTTTTATTAGCAGTAATTTTGGTATGGGTAACAACTTAATTTTCTATGCTTCCTCCCCTGCCTTAACCATCATGTATTAGAGCATACAGTAGAAGCAAATACAAAATAAATAGATATTATAACTAAACAATGCACCTTTACTTATAACAGGACCGAATAATATGAATCAGCAAGGTGGACCTGGTATGGGTGGTCCAGGTGGCCCTGGTGGTATGGGAGGTCCAGGTGGTATGGGCGGTCCTGGAGGAGGCCCAGGAGGTATGGGCGGAGGCCCAGGTGGTGGAGGCCCAGGTGGTCGTCATGTTGTCGAAATCAGCATACCAGGACATAAGGTGGGTCTGATCATTGGTAAGGGCGGAGAAACCATTAAACAGCTGCAAGAGAAGAGCGGTGCTAAAATGGTGGTTATACAAGATGGACCCAATCCAGAGCAAGAGAAACCCCTAGTTATCAGCGGAGATCATGCAAAGGTATTTTATTTTTATTTGATTAAAATTGTTTTTTTCTTGTCGGGTAGTTGTGTTTATTTATACCTATTATAATTAAGGGGCTTAGAGTAAAAGTGATGCAAGTCCCCTTTTGACTTTGTATGATTTTTCACCTAAATAACAGATTTACAACCCCAAATCTCCACTTATCTCATATTTGCGGGTAATGTCACTTGTACATCTTTGCATCTAAGCCCCTTAATTATAAAATAATAATAATAATGTTTATTTACAAAAATATATATGAACACCAATATAAATAATTAGACAATTGTTTGTTCTTTTTTACTGTTACGATTGTTAACATTGTTTAAAGTTTGAAATATTTCTAAGATTGTTAACATAATTTTTTTATTAGCGTATGTAAGCAGCAAAGTAATCACTTTTACCTAACAACTACTAACTTGTTTAAGGTGGAGTATGCTAAGCAATTGGTATATGAGTTGATTGCTGAGAAAGAGATGCAAAACTTCAACCGCCGTGGTGGTGGCAGCGGCGGTGGTGGTGGAGGAAACCGTGGCGGGCCTCATGATGACAGAGGTCAGTTTGGTGGTGGTGGAGGAGATTACGGTGGCCCTGGAGGCCCAGGTGGTCCAGGAGGTGGAGGCCAGAATGAGGCGGAGGTATTAGTGCCTCGCCAGGCTGTAGGAGTAGTTATTGGGAAAGGTGGAGACATGATTAAAAAGATACAAGCCGAAACAGGATGCAGAGTTCAGTTCCAACAGGCAAGAGATGAGGGTCCTGGCGATAGAAGGTGCTACCTTGCAGGCACACCTAAACAAGTTGAACAAGTAAGTGGGCGATGATGCTAGTACTGGTCACCATGTCAGTTTTTATAGATTTTATTATTTTACAGTTAGCATTCTTTAATACAAAACTAGTTCCGCTATAATGCTAGAAGAGACCAGAAAACCATGAAAGCAGAGCTTTTCTTAATGTTTCTCATTGCTGTTGTTTATTAGTTTTAACATCGTAAAAAGTGTCAAAACATATTGAAAATATGATTTGGGAGCGAAAATGTTTTGTGTCTGTCGGTCTGTATGCCCCTTTGTAGCCACGATAACTTTAGAACGAATTGATATATCATCTTTAATTTTGGTATACAGTTAGTACCGGACAAACAAACAGTTCAGATTGTTTTTGGCTAAAATGGGGTAGGGGATGATTTGGTAAAAATTGAAATTTTTTCTTTAAAGCTCGAGTAATATAACGTTTTAGGGTTTGTTAATAGACAATTTTCAATTTCATCAAACATCTGGTATTCTGTGCTAAACTTAAATTAGGTGTTGAATGTGTGGGTTAAATATTAACAGAAAAAAAATTGTTGCTAAAATGGCGTAAAAAGTCTCAAAACATAGAAAATTTGATTCTGGAACGAAATGTGGTTTGTCTGTTAGTCTGTCTGTCTGCCTGGACGTCTGTCTGTTGGTAGGTAGAATAGCATTCGAACCACTGGAGATATAATCTTCAAATTTCATATTCAGTTTTCAGAATTCAGATACACATGACATTCAGCATTGAATAACTTAAATAGTTGCTAATCAGATTCCTAGAGGGGATTGTGGCGATTGCTAACCGCTGCGTTTCGAAGTTTGAATGAATTATCGCGATATAATATAAGAATATAAGCCATTTCTATATACGTTAGACGTTGTTAAATCTCCACATTTGAAAGTTATGAGTTGTAATCTCTTCTATGTAATTATATTGACTACAACCTCGTGTAATTAATAAAAATGAATACTTATGCATAATTTTGAAAATGCCTATGAATGCTCATTAGATAATTTAAAAATTGATTGTAATTGGGTACCTACGCACTTCTCCATTTTTTTAAATTATTATTATTTTTTATTTTTTATTAAATAAAACCTATAATTTGTCCAGTATTTTTATAATTTTTAGCTACTTATTATTAAGCGGGCTCCACATTCTGGAGCATTTGTGGAGTTATTAGACGACATTCTTCAACAATGCATCGTCGTAATTCTTCCAGAGACTCCGGTTCTGTTGTGAAAATTTTACTCTTTAAATGGCCCCATAGAAAAAAGTCTACAGCAGTTAAATCCGGTGATCTAGGGGGCCACTCAATAGCACCCCTACGCTCTGGAAACTCTGTTCAAAAACTCCCTAATACGTAGTGAAAAATGCGGATCTTGTTGAAACACTAATTGATTTTCTTGATAGCGATCATCATTTTCAACAATGTCAATTAGTAGAGCGTAAACGATATCTTCTAGTAACTCCAAATACGTTTCGCCACTCAAATTGCCATCAAGAAAACTTGGTCCGATTAAACAGTCTCCAAAAATGCCAGTCCAGACATTCAATTTCTGTGGAGTTTGAGTGTGGACTTAGTGAAAATTTCTTGGATTATTATCTGCCTAATAACGACAATTATGACGATTGACTGTAGAGTTTAATAAAAACGTACACTCGTCGGAAAAAGAGATATTGAATAGAAAGTTCCCGTTATCAGCTATTCGTGCAGTCATAACTTCACAAAACTCCAGCCGCCGATCAAAATCATCTTCATTCAGTTGTTGTAAAAGATAAATTTTATACGGGTGAAATTTATGATGGCTCAATATTCGCTGAATAGTTCTTCTTTTGATGTTTTCTCATGCTCAAAGTTGGGTCTGCAGCAATTTGTCCTAAAACTTCAATCTCAGTAGTCTCATTTCTAACCGGAAATTCACGTTCAGGATCCCATTTTTTTGTTGGCTACTGAACCACTTTGTCGAAACTTTGCAACTAACTCCAAAATGTATTTTCTGTTAACATGTCTGTTCGGATGTCGTTCATTAAACAAATTTGCGGTACAGTTGGCACAGTCACCGTTTTTGAAAAATAAAGAGTAATTATTTCATTTCTTCTACAGAATACACCATTGTGAAATTAATTTTCAGTGGTACTATCAAGTATCAAACCGACCGATAACCTGAAATAATAAACCACATTTCTCTCATTCCGATAAGAATCGGCACATTTCTTATCGGAATGAGTGAAATGCATTTTTGCATCTTCAACTGTGGATAATTTTCAAACGAGTTGATAAAACTTCCAAAAAAATTTGTGTGCTGAATTCAGAAAAGAAAGAGCTTTCAAATGATGTAACAGTCGTCCCATGTTCCCTATTTAAAATATAAGGGTTGTTATCACCACCCTTAAGGGGTTGATGTGACAAAGTTGAGTTTTATGTCAAAACATGTCCCCCTCAATATTAAAATTGACGTGCTTCAGCGTTTCTTAAAAAAATATATTTCTGGACGCAAATCAGTCTGTTTTGTTTTCAATGCGCCACCCTATATACTTTTTGTCGTTTGGTATCATCTAGGATGTTAAAGTTGAGCATGACAGTTGTTATATAATAATCACTTGAAATTTTAATTGTGTACTGATTGAGAATATTTTATTTTGTTTTGGCTCATTGTGAAATAGAGTATGAATGTAGTCTGAAGGCAATCTGCAATTACGGACATAAATTCTGAAAAGTTACATTACCGATTGCTTTTGAACATTGCCATCATAATGTTGTAATCAAAGAAGGCCTCCTAGGATATAATATAAATTAATAAATCTGTGGTTGTTAAATGGCTGTCAGGTCTCAATCTGTCCCACCAATTGTCAAAAATACACATTAGTAAAATCTCCTCAAATTACCCTATCGACTCAATGTGACCAATACAAAGATTAAAGCACCGCTACCGACAACAGGGCCGCTATTGGGTTACAACTTCGTTATCTTTGGTAGATGTCAATGCCTGTAATGTTTAATATTAAAGTATTTTTGAACAAAGAACTGCGAGCTATTTTGGAGAATTACATATTTCGAACTACTTTAACATTGCCGGCGTCTACAATTTTTTGAACTGAAGGTTCAGTTCGGGTTCGGTTCAAAATTTCGAAGCTTTGCACACCTCTAGCTTTTATTATAGCTTTAACTCGTTTTGGCATCGACTCAATTAATTTTATGCAAATCTCCTTTATCTTGTCACTTCAAACCTGCATGGTAGCCTCAATCATCTTACTTTTTGTTCTACAATGCATTTTTAGCGATCTGGCTTCGCATATAGACCACAAGTTCGTAATAGGATTAATCAATAATTTTTTTGTTTTAAAAATATTTCGCCATCTTTCTTGGAAACATGACACAGTGGTGACTTTTGCTGGAAGATTGGTTCGTCAACTGCTTGAACTTTTTTCAGTTCTCTGGACAAACATGCTTCATATATTCAAACATTTCTCTATATTTTCACTGTTCATCATGCCTTCGATAGGTTTAAGTTTTCTTGTTTCCATATATGAGAAACAGTCCCAAAACATCTTTTTGACTAGATGTTTCACTGTCTGGACCAACTGAGCTGCAGTTAACTTTTCGTCCGCACCTTTTTGCCAAAAATTTGATTCGCACCCCTGCTCCTAAAACTGTGTCTCACCTGAGAACAAGACATATCTCCAATGTTCTTCTGTCCAGTCAGCCTCTGAAGCCTTTTCTTTTGAAGTCTCCAGCTTTTCTTCATCCCTCCAAAAGGTGGCTGGGAACTGTGGAGTTGTGAATTTTCACTCCAGCTTTTTCTAAGCTGAAGGTCATAGCTTGTGTTTCCGGGGTCCAGCTTTCTCAAAAGAAACGATTCATCTTGGGAAGTTCTCTTCCTTTTCTCCCACACTTCCCCTTCTGCTGAACTTCAACTGATCCAGTCTTCCGGTTTTATTTAATTTACAGCTCTCAAACTCAGGGAACACTCACTAACAATTTTTCTTCTGTCAAACAATGTGTGCTCACTAAGTGTAATTATCCTTTCTCTTTTTCTTGCCATAATGTCCATGATGACACAAACATACATAACAAACTAAAACATGCTATTTGTTCCAAAACCACAAAACATGTGTAACTTAGTCACAATAACTGGCAAAATGACTGACAGACAATAACTTAATGCAGAATGATAGTTTATGGGATATGTGGAGACACATCTGTCAGAATTGCTGCAGCAGTGTTGAAATAACAGAGCAATTTCCAATTTTCAGATTAATTTGCACAATACTGTATGTATCTATTTGAAACTACATATTTACAATACATTTTAGCAGATGTGAGTCGATACATTCTAGCAAAAATTTATCAAAATTATATTATACGTTAATATAACTAAATGCTACTTTGTACAATCGAGTATATATTCAAGCTGAAGATGTATTTTAAATAAATATTCCATTTGCTGTGCTAGTTCTAGTAAGCACGATTTAGAATATGATACATTTTATAAGCAAAGAACTAGGTTAGTTTTAAAGCAAAATTAGTAATCCTAGCCTAGTTGTTGAAAGAAAGTTAATCAAGAGCTGCATATTATAACCTTTTTTGTACCATTTAATTGAAAATCTAAAACAGCTATTAATTTTGCCTAGTTTAATAGCAGTTGTTGTAGTCTGAACATTTTGTGATCTTATTACAGGCCAGACAGAGGATAGAGGAACTAATAGAGAGTGTGCATAGAAGAGATACAGATGGTCCTCCACAAAGAGGTGGAGGTGGAGGCCGTGGAGGTGGTCGTGGAGGTAATGACAGATTTGACAACAGAAATAACAGGAATGGCCCAGGTCAGCAGGAATATGGTGGATGGGAAGATAGAAGACCTCCACAAGCATCGCAAGAGGTTACTTTCATGGTGCCTAGCAATAAATGTGGAGTTATTATTGGAAGAGGCAAGTAAAGTTATTTTCTTTTCATTTTACTTTTGTGAAGGGTGCTTTCGTGTTTGTTTATAGAAAATATAGTTAGCTACAAGTAGTCACCATGTGTGTTTACAATGTGTAGCTGTTGTAACAGCTACTACACAGCTACTACAGTATATATACACTATATCTTTTTATTGTGATATGTTTTACAAAAATTTGAAAAAATGTCTATTCACATCTGGTTAATTATTTTTATAAATATTTTATAAAGATAAAAAAACAGAATAAATATCTTTTTTATACCTGAAAACTCTTGAGTTGTAGATTATTATATTATGTACAGTTTTTTGTACTTTTATTTCACAATGATTCAATTGTCTTTTAATTAATCTTTTTTTGGTTTGTTTCACAACAAACCATAATTATTAATCTTATTATCATTATTAGATAAAAATATTTTATTGGTATTTATATTACAGGTGGTGAAACCATTAAGCAAATAAATCAACAATCGGGAGCTCATTGTGAATTGGACAGAAGACAGAACAACCCTAATGCCACAGAAAAGACATTCATTATTCGTGGTGAACCTGACCAGATTGAGACTGCAAAGAGAATAATACAAGAGAAAGTCCAGATACCACTTAACTTTATCATATCTGGAGGTAATGCGGGAGGAGGTGGTGGTCCTAATGGTCCACCCATGCAAAACAACATACCAACTGTAAGTATAGTTATGAAATGTGGTCAAGTAAGAGCTAGACTTCATAGTGTGAATAACCTTGTGTTCTCTGTAGCTAAATCCAGATGTAGAGACTACTTCTGTATTTAGTATGGAACAATTAATCAATTGTTCTCTTTAACATTTATTTTTGGCAATGGCTATTGCAACCTGTATGTTGTGCCCAACATCAGACATAACAGATTTAATTCACTTGATTTAAAAAATCTATTGATTTAAATCAACATAAGAATAAAAATCATGAAGGTCAGTTTAAATTGTTGATTTGTATTTCAGAATATAAATACAAAAATAAATAAAAATACAAAGGACAATATATGTAGAAAACTGAAAAAATAACAACAAAAGAACAAAGCAGTAATTCATTCCGCTATCAATAAACCATAGTGCAACAAAACTAAAATTGTGGGAAGTTTCGATATTTTGAACCGAACCTTCAGTTTGAAAAATTGTACCACTAGGTGATGTTAAAAAGCAGGAGACGGTTCAAAGCTCGGTTCAAAGTGAGCATGATAGGTATAAAATAACCACTTAAAATTGGAACTGTCTCCGGATTGTGAATATTTAACTGTTTTGGTTCATTGGAATAAAGCATGTTGAAACCTGTGTTTTCCAAAAGCAATCTGCAATTATTTTCATAAATTCTGAAAATGTACGTTACCATTCGCCTTCGAACACCACCATAATAATGTTGTTACTGAAAAAGCTGTTGGGACACTAGGATATATAAGAAAACTAACTGTGACTGCTAAACGGCTTGGTCATGTCTCAAAGTGTCCCACCAACTGTCAAAAATATGCATAAATGAAATATCCTAAAATTACACCATCGACTCATTGAGACAGATAACAAGTTTATGGTGCCGCTACAGAGTTAACGGGGCCGCAAGTTCGCTACTTTGGCAGCATTCAATGCCTGTAAAGTTAAATTTCGAGGTATTTTTGAGCAATGAAGTTTGAACTATTTTGGAGAATTTCATATTTCGAACTACTTCAAGGTCGCTAGTGCGAATATATTTTCGAACTGAAGGTTCGGTTCGAGTTCAGGTTCAATTCGAAATTTTAAAGCTTCGCACACCTCTACAAATGAGTGCTATTTAGGACCCCTGGAACCCAAATCCGAGCACAGTTTCAGACTATATATATTTCCCTGACTTTGATATTCACAATCTACCCCAAAAATGTGTAACACTACTGCAGAATACAGTAAGTCTTCGCCTCATGGCGGAAAACACACTTCTGCAAAATTACATTTATAAAACATACACAATTTTCCTTACAAATAAACGAAAACGCATATTTTATACAAATATGCACCTATCATTGTGTTTTAATTATTTATCATAAAACTGAAACAAATAATTTTTCCTTGACACTGACAAAAATACCCTGACTCTTAATCAATTTGTACAATTTTCCCCTGATTTTCCTGACAATATTTATCCTTTTACAAATTCCCTGACTTTTTCCGGTTTTCCCTGTTTTCCAGACGAGTGGGAACCCTGGTTATGGTAGTGAATTTTGATTAAAATCTGCTCAGTCCAATAGATTAAACAGTGCTTTGTTTTAATTAGATAGTCTGATTCCATGGTCCGTGCCTGTTCTGAGCTGATCTTTAATATATCGAATTTCGACCACGTAATTATAATGCGTGTTTGTAACAAAAGAAATTCGGGACACAGCAAGTGTGTTATGGTAGCGAGTTTTTATTAAATGCTTTAAATCTGAATAGCTCAGTTTGCCATTAACCTTTAAGGTTCGTTGGCCAGGAAACTAGTTTTTTCAGGAACATTTAAAGTTTATTTTCTACAAATGTTTGTACATTTTCAAACAATCAAGATATTTTAATAATATATGGTACATTGTTTCTACTATATAGGTCATACTGGTAAGCAAATTTGATGCCCGCTTTCTTAAAAAAAAAACACATATTTGCTATTTAAAACATTTAAATGAAAATTCACTACCATAACGCACTTGTTGCGCCCAAGCTTTTTTTTGTAATCACATCATTTTTTAAATAACTTCAAATTTTTTGTTTTGTTGTAACGTCCTCGCTTTTTTGTAATCGCATCATTTTTTGAAAATAATTTTTTGTTTTGTTAAGTCATCTTTAATTAAGTTCAGTTAAATTGGGCCTTACAGATATTATATTAGTACATTTAGACAATTTTTTTCTGACAAACTTGTTCTTATATCATATAAATTGTTGGCCATGGATGATGATGGTCAATGCTGGCATTGTATGCATATGGCATATGTGAGTGTAGTTTATGCAAGGGAGAGGAGGGTAGCTCTTAGGTTGGTGAGACAGATACTGTCAATTATATTTATCCGACTGCCCTGCACTACATTGGTGAAGCAGATACATGAAGTTCGTAGATTAAAATACCTAACTTTATTTATATACGCAATTTCCGTAATGCATTGTCCATTCTTGTTTAGGTAATCACATTTAATTAAATGATTGTCAGCTTACCTGTCTGATTACATATCAGTGTTTTACTTGGGGAATGTCTACAAATAAATCAGCCTCAGGTTTTGGTCATGGCAAAGTCACTTTTAAGTACATTTAGCATTTTGTTGTTGTAGGCATATCCTGGGATGGCTCCTCAGGGATACAATCCACAAGGATGGGGCAATATGCCAGGGTACCAGCAACAGTGGGGCGGTCCTCCACAGGCACCAGATCCGTCACAGGCAGCTGCTGCTGCAGCACCAACTGGAGGAGTACAAGTAAATCCATCCACAGGTCAACCAGATTATTCCTTACAGTGGGCTCAGTATTATAGAAGTATGGGCATGCACAGAGAGGCTGAAATGATAGAGGAACAGGTAATACGTTTGAGCTGGTTACTATTCAGACCTTTTAAGAAATCAAATTTCCAAACACATAAATACAACAATTTTTTATGTTACCTAAATAATTTAAAAACAGTTGTTTCAAATTTAAGAAACAAATCTACATTTCTTTGCATAATTTGTGTTATTATTTACTCAAAGCTCCAAGTTGAAAAAGTTTCATATTTGTTTTGGATGTTGGTTTGTCAAAATAAATAATTACCCTAATGAAAAAACTGTAGATTTTATAGAGCATGTGTGTACATAAATCAGTATCTCAAAAATTGTTCAGACTCTTATTTAAAGTTTATACATCCCAATTGTTAATCTCAATTCTAATAAAAGTATTCTAATTTGCATGCTATTTCCAGTTATGCTGAAAGTCAAGATTAACTGTGTTATTTTAAATAGATCACCGGTATATTGTTATATTTTTGAAAAACACTTTCCATGGGAATTTTAGTGATGTTGCATCAATCCGTTGTTTTAGGCAAAAACCAAGGGTGTACCGCCATCAGGCGCTGCACAACCTCAGACGGGAGCTCCAGCCCCTGCAGCAGCTGTTGCCACAGTGGCACCAACAGCGGCAGCTGCTGCCTCCAGTGCGCAACCAGATTACAGCGCTCAGTGGGCAGAGTATTATCGCAGCATGGGGAAACACAAAGAAGCAGAAGCTATTGAGCAACAGATGAAGACTAAGGTAGTTTTAGATATTATATCAATAGATAGATGAATTATAAAATTATTTTGTATTGTAGACTCAGCCAGGAGCTCAGGGAGTACCTGGTGCCCCTGGGGCGGCAGCTCCAGGAGCTCCAGCGCAGCCACCTGCAGGTAATTACCAGCAACAACCCTATGGAGGATATCAACCTCCCGGAGGTAAGTTTTGGTTTTGCATATTTGTGCTTTCATCTCTTATAATTAGAAGGTATTACTGTTTTATCGCATCCCATCTTTATTAAGTGTACCACTAGCAGGTGTTTTCCAAACTCCCTTAAGTTAGTTATAGTTATATTAGATTAGATTCAATGTGAGTGGGCGATTTCAGTTCCTCCACTGCGACCTTAAGTCTAATTACTGAAATTTCACCCATCAAATCCAGTTCTCTGCATTAGTCTATCTTTTTTGAGGGTGAAAGTTGGTTTGACAAGTCTAGTGCCATCTGAGTCGCTTGGCCATTTCGAAACCAAAGAGAGATAGCCTCTCTCAGAGTAAGTCTGAACCTCACATCCGTCAGTGTTTGACTCAAGGCAATATCATGAAGTTCCGCTCTCGAGCAGCATATAAGCGGAGTCGTTAACCTACCCCCAGAGATCTCAGCTCTCCTCTGGGTGTTTACGCCTGATACCCAGGGGTGTTTGCTTAAATTTCACCCAACAAATCGACCTCCCGGCAGGGGGCGGTACTTTTTAGGGTGAAAGTTTGTTTCACATGTAAACTGTCATCTGAGTGAAGTCGCTTTCCTGTTTTGAGGCTCAAAGAGAGATGATCCCTCTCCGGGTTCATCTATACCAGACACCCATCAGTGTTTGACCCTGCAGTATCATGAAGTCTGACACCCGAGCAGTATCCAAGCAAGATCGTTTGCTCATTTCAAAGCTCACAGAATAGTCCTTAATCTCCAGTTGTAACCCACCCCTAGAGCTCTCCTCCGGCTTCATCTAGACCCGACACCCACCAGTGCTAGAAAGTTATAGTTAAAATAGTTCGTAAAGGGGCGGTTTAAAGGTTTAAGGCACCTTAGGCTAAAAGTTAATCGGCACCTGTGAAAAGAAGTGTAAGGAGTAAGTAAAAACTAACCCTAAATTTAAATAGGGCAAATAGGTTTTAATATGCATTATATTATTTTATTGAATACAATAAAAAAGAATAAATCTACTTTTAAATACTAAAGTTTTCTGGTTTTACCGCTAGCAAACTTTTCGATAATGTTTGAAAAACTAATCTTGTTCAAAATTTCAGACTCAATTTAGAACAAACAGATTCCGGTTTTGTCATCATCCTTCAGTGTAATTCCTAAGTAATTTTTAACCCTTCTTTCCGTGGAAAATAACCTTTCGCCTGAACAATTGGTTGCAGGAATGGGGAGAAAAAATCTTAAGGCCACATCAATGTTTGGAAAAGTTAATGTTATTTTTTGGTGCCTTAATAACCACAATGATCTTTCAACCAACAAACACAAATTTCTATCTGCCTGGAGTCTTCCATCAAAATTAAAATTCTTTATAAAACACTTAAATCTAATGCACTCATTCTAAAAATCCTCGTGCAGGTCACCTTTATAGATATTGTGCAATTTTGCTACCCTTTCTGATAAATCATTGTCCTCAATTTGCAAAATATGCTCAAGAAAATCAAACAAATATTCCAAAGGTGAGTAGATCCTTCTACATTTTACAAGTTCAGCAATAACTTCAGTAATTACAAAAAAGGTGTTAATCTTAAGGTTACTTCTCCCAGTAAACTTTTTTTTCCCTCAGACTTGAACTTTTGTCCGATGTCAACTTTCTCGATTTGACACGTTTTGTGTCATAAGTATATACTTCATTTTTAGTATGGTCGGGAGCATCTAAAATTACTGGTGCCATGCTAGGTGTCTCTAAAATTGCGGCGCCTGAACCTTTAGCCTTTTTAGCCTATTGGGTAAAATGCCCCTGACTCCAGGAACACCTGATAACTACAGACTAAAGGCTAATATCTTCCTATTTTCTCTAAAATCATTGAAGCACATACATTAATATGCAGCACACTTCACAACAAACAACATGGTTTCTTGACTAAGCATTCTGCTAGAACAACAATGTTGGAACTGATAGAAGTTTGACAGTAGTAAATAAATTAATAAATAAATCTGGTATCGATATTGGGAGCGTGCATGTTGACAACTAGCACCACCAATTTGAGATAATGGATTGTTCGACTTAACGTTTATGATAGTTCTTGCTAGATGAACGACTAGATGCCTGCCGTATACAAATAGATCTGTATTTATCACCAAAACATCTCGATAATCCCCCAAGGTCTCCGAATGCAGACACTTGCAAGGCCCCATTAAAATATACAACATTAAACCTTTTTGCTGTCATAACAGATTAATTGATCGGGCGAGTATTATTATAGTTTATGAGAGCCCTTACAAGTTGAAAAAGATGTGAAAATTAATATTTATCATCATAACAAAAACATTCTCAGCAGTGGGTGATGTTTAACAGTGTTACTTTATGTAAATATTTTTTGATCAGTTCAGCATGGATAGATAATCCATAGATTGAAGTACAATCAAAAGTATCCTGTAATTATGACTACCTGTAACTTGCAATAACTGATTCTAGTTACAATATGTTAAAAGATGTAATGTTTACTTGCAGGATATTATGGCGGTCAACCACAGGGAGGCGTCCCCGGAGCTGTGCCACAAGGTCAGTACGGATTCCCAGCGTATGGTTATGGTGCCCCAACGCCAGCTGCTCCTCCAGCACAAGAGTGAGTCTCTCATGACACGTGAGTATCTTGACATAAAAAGCTTCTCACTGTTTTCTTTTTTCTTACCGTTACACCATCGATACATGTTATTTGTACGATTTGAAATGTGTGCCTTACAACTTATTCATTGATATAGCTAGTGTTTTATATTTTTTCACTTTGTTGGTATGGCTTGATATAAATTTCTGATTTTCTCTTTATATAATTTTTATTGCTGGTTTGTTTTCATCAGTGTATTTGCAATATTGTTATTGTTGAATTTGTTGTATGAAATACATTTTTTAAACTTCCTTTAACCATTTGTGTCGTAGTTTAAGCTAATTAAATCTTATTTTGGATGTGCTGTAAGTGTTGAAAAATAAAAGTATAAAAGTACTTAGTTTGTCATCTGAATCTACACATAAATTTTTTAATTTAGTAGGTAATTATCGAATTTTTATTTGAACAGATCCTATGTTTTAAAGTCTTTGTAATTAAATAGCAGCAAGCAGTATTGATTACTATTTTTTTTTGTTTAAGCTTACAGTTGATAGTTAATACTGGTTAGCTAAAAAAAGTCACTTTATCTAGGGGACGTACTGAAAATTCTAGCCTACTATAATTTGTAACTAAAAATATTTTATTATTTGACATAATCTCTTCTAAATTGAATACATTTATTACACCAAATCTACAATGGCTCTAAACCTTTCATTTTACTCGCCACATCTCCTGCTACCTCTTTGTTACAAGAACTCGCGAACTTTTTCCAGTTAAGTGGAAGAGTTTGTTGTCAATGGGGCGAGATCTTGGGGAAAAGGGGGTAATTCGAACCCTCAATCATGAATCGTTTTCATGTAAAATGTGATTTGTGTGCAGGGGAACTGTCTGGTAACAATACACCTTTGTATCCAAAGGTGTATTATCGCTTTCCTCTTCTTTATTCCTAATTTTTAAGCTTAGATTGGTCAGAAATGTCTCATAATAATTATTAGTTTTTGTCTTTTATCTAGAAGGTCAAATCATGATTACTCCCATGACATTTTTTGTAGCACAAAACTTCTTACGCCTTGAAGAACCATTGCGCATTGATTGCTTTGTTTCTAGGTCATAGAAATGGGACTCAAGTTTCATACACTGTAACACACCATTGTTCAAACCAGACAGATCGAGTGTTGTGCTTCTACCTGTGCAGTTCATATGATATATTCAGACCACAGATATTCCTTTAAAGTTCAATTTGATGGTCTGATGCTATCAAGCCATGAACTGCATCAGTATTTTCAGTAATGGACAGAGAAATTTTACCCTGGCCACTCTTTACCTTAAATGGAAAATTATACCTCTTGAAGCACGCAATCCAATTTTTTACGGTTGCATAGATTATGCGTAACTACGTTGTGACTTTGGCGTGGAATTTCACACAATCCTTTCTTGCTAGGGTATCACAATATTTCATTTATCTATGGAAATAATCAAGGCTAACCTCAATAAACCACCCTAATATTGTATTCCTAGCATGGTCAATTAAAGAAAAAAAAATGGCCATGGTGCATCTAATCATTTCTGGAATCACATGACTAAAGTAGGTCTATACATCAGATACATATAATTGACCAACTATTTGATATAAAGGTATTCAAGAATTAAATAATTTACCACAGATACACAAAACAAAACTTCAGTAACAAATGGCAGACAATGAGTTTTCATTCAACTGTATGTTTTTTTTTAATTACTTAAAGGTTAACATGAAATATTTATATGTGCCTTCCTTCAGTAGGCAATTAATAACATGATAATTAGCTAGCTGAAGTTTTACCTAGAACCTCGGTGGCCCAGTGGTAAGAACATGTGCCTCTGAACTGAAGGGTACTGGGTTCAATTCTCAAGCTTTCCCCTAACACTTTTTGAGTACATGCTGGAAAATTAACATCAACAGAGGTTGTGACATTGGATTTGAGCAAGTTAAATGACTGCACATTCCGCTCTTCGGAGGGGGTATAAAACCGTTGTTATCGTCTCCATGCAATGTAAAATGCGTAAGATCCATACCCTCCTTACAGAAAGAGGGGTTCGGCGAAGTTTACAGGATAGCGAGTACATAAGAAAGTTTTACTTTCCTGTTTTAATTAAAATTATGTGACAAAATAAAAGTATATATTAGTGAGAACAAGACCTGGGGAGATCAACTGTAAGGAATTTAGTTGACATTACACAGTTCATTGCATCTACTCTCCACTGCTCTTCACAGATTCATGTCGTGTTGACTGATCTATCTAAAGCCTTCGATTGTCTAAATCATTCTGTTCTAATTGACAGGATGGGGCTATCAGATTCTCTGAGGGCTTGTTTGGTCTATTCAGATCTTACCTGGATGTAAGGAGGCAATTTGTTGACCTAGGGGGCTCCAATCTAACAACCATAACAACTCCGGGAGTGCCACAGGGTTCCACACTCGGTTCCACTACTGTTTAATATATTTATCAACCCTGTTAAACATGTTTTAAATGTTCCATGCAGATGGTATGTTTGTTTTGAAGTATTTCGAGTGTTGATGACTGTTTGCAGCTCCAGAAGTGTCTTTGAGGTCCTTGACAAATGGTGTCAGAGTGGTTTTTCTATGAATGTGTCATGTAATGTCCTCTACTCAAAATAAGCACCCAATTACTTTCAGCTACAATTTAAGAACACTTTTACTTAGTTGCCCCAAGACAGTTAGGGACCTTGGAATTGTTTTTGATGGTACTCAAACTTTTAACCCACACTATGAGCAGACTGTCAGTTCTGCTTCCAAAACTCTTTGGTTTCTGATGAGAAACATCTATTCTCTCTGACCAACACCCTCTCTCTGCTCTTTCGTTGTCTGGTTAGGTTCTGACTTGAATATGACTGCTGTGTGGGCTCCTACTTATGAGATACATGTGTCAAATCTTAGAATCAGTACAAAGGTAATTTGTAAAATTTCTTAGCTTCTAGAGGATGGTCAATATCCTATTGGTTTTCCTAAAAAAAAGTTTACTTCTTTGCTTATTCTGCATATTTTTATACAAATTGGTTAATTCTGTTTGACAGCCCAAACCTGCCTCAGCAATTTAATATCAATGTGCCTTGTGTTAGGGCACGTTTTACAGGCACATTCCATTTCGCCACACTCGTACGTGATTGCCGCGTTCATCTCCAATTTACCAGATGTGCAATAATTACTCTGTACTGCAAGACAGCCTAGATATCTTCTCATGTAATATATCGGAGATAAAAATGTTTTTCAAAGCGATGTAAGTTGTGTATCTCTCTTTTGTATAGTTGTTGGATTATTGTTTGTTATTCTGTTTTGTGTATCAGCCCATCTTTAATTTGGCTTGTAAGCTGTTAATAAATAAATAAAATAAATTATGCAGCACAAATTCACCAACCTATATAGACCAACTTTTATCATGTGATAATTTGAATGCTCAGGCCATTCTTTAAATAATACAATACAAGAACTTAATAGATTAATTTTATTTCAATACACTTATGTGCTGTCTTATACCTTATTTATGTTGTTTTCAAAGCTACAAACATACTCCGTGTCCACAAGTTGCATTTTTCGCACCTTTTTAAACCTGAAATAAATAATTAGAAGTTATAAATGTAAATAACTTCAAGCACCTACAATCTATATATTATCTAAAAAGTATAAAAATAAAGTGCACATATTTTTACTTTACTGCAATTCTTGCATTAGCCTATGCACCACTGGAGTAAGTATTAAATAAGTTTTGATTTAATGTGTATTTGTTTATTAAACAGGTAAAGAAAAATACACATGTTTGCCTGTAAAGCTTGTGGTTCTAAAAGTAACAGATATAGATGGTGGTGGTTCTTAAAATTATCTTGTGCACTAAGCAGAAATTAATTAATAGTTTCTTTTTAAGAAATTTAAACATAGGATGGTTACAATAAGAACTAAATGCCTAAGGGGTATGTATTGTCCTTAATTTTAAAGTATGTAGTTTTAAAAAAAAGTTCAGGTATAGACACTTGCAGCACATTTAGAGCTTTCAGGTGGTGTTTAACGCAGCGAGATATCAGTTTTATATATCATTTGCAGATTTTAAATGTGGCACCAAATGTAAAAATGGTCAAGATCCGGGACACAAGTCATTTCTTATACGTTAAGAACCTTTTACATCTATATTTAGCTTTAAGAAAACATTTTATGAGGAGAAACAACAACAAATATGTGAACCAGATACAAGAACTTGGTCCGGATTTTTAGTTTTAATGAAACCTTAGTTCTAAGATTTTTTTAATTTAATATATATATTTCCACACATACATATGGCTACAATAAATATAAAATTGAGTTTAAAAAATACCTTTACTGTATTTATGGTCACTTATAAAATTTTTAAGTTTTGCATTATATATTAGAAGTTATGTGTTTCAATTTACTGTTGGAGTGTTGGTTTGTGATCTGGTTTTTGAGGTATAATATCATGTATAGCTTTCACTTTGTATGGCATGTAGTTAGGTCAACAGTTAATGGATGTTAAGTGTGATAACTAAGGGAAACTGTCAGGGAAAAGGCTGGTGTTGCATAAGGAGATTCCAGCTATAATTTGGTAAGATTTGCTTTTGACGATGCCTTAATTTTACCTTTACACTGTTAAGCACATTACTTACATACAGATACATTAGCAAATCCACTCACTGCAGCTGAAGAGAAGCATACATTTGTGCATTTGAATAATAGTTAGCACACTTGTTAGATCAGTGGATCATTCATTCAAGAGCTCAAGCTTCTCTGCAGCTGCAGCCAATAGAATTTAATTAGCAGTCAAATTTATCTTATAACAACCATACACATTGAACAGGTATTAATTATTGATTGATAGTTTTGTACAGAAAATACTTTATTTATAGTAATAAATACGCCATATGTATTTAATTTGAATGATTTTTAGTTTTGATAGTATATGTATGAAAATCTGTAATGCAACTATTGCTCCTGTATGATTGAACATTAAACATAACCTATTATCACATGTGTTTCTTGTTTTTCTTATATTTACAGATCCATCTCCAGGTATAGCACATCTATATGACCTCATACCGATTTCCTTGTTATTTGATAGGAACATGATTGTTTTTATTTCCTTTTACCATGCCCCTTTTGTTAACCTATACATTTTTAAATCTTTGATTATTTTTTATTTAATAATTATTTTATCAGCATATTTCTTATTTATGGTTAAATAACTGGTCTACTGTATATGCAGTGGTAAAAAATATTACATTGTGTTATTACATAAAACATAATAAATGCCCAGCTAGTAAAAGTGCTGGTATAGTATTTTTGCAATAAGAATGAAATGATGACATAAAGAAGAGCAGTGCAATATTGCCAAATTGTCAAATATTCTCAAATATGCCTGCGTTTTGAAAGCCACCCTTTTTAGATTTTAGTAAATTTGTCACTTCCAAACATCACAGTTAAATAATTTTATAATTTTTGGAAATATTTTAGGAAAAAAGGCGAAGCATTATTACAGTGTTTTATTGAAAACGTAATAAGATTTAGGTCAAAGAGTAGTGAAACTAGAACATACAAAGTTTATATAACGATATATTTTTTTAATGTTTTGCTATCTGAATTCTTGAAATGAAATAAGAACGAGAGAATGGTACTTCTCTAAATTTTGAACGGCAGATTTGTGAAAATCATTGATAACTACAACTGGGGTGGTTCATTGGCGTTTTCTCGAGGTACTTCTAAGTACTACACCTCTGTCACACTTAACTTCGCTATTGGTAATCGTTGTAAGACTTAAAGTATCTTTAACAGAGCAGCAACTCTGCAAATGATAAAATCAACTTCGCTATTGGTAATCGTTGTAAGACTTAAAGTATCTTTAACAGACCGGCAACTCTGCAAATGATAAAATCAATTAATTAACTATTTAACAACATAACCTACAATTTTGGCATACAATTAAAACTTTAATTCAAATACAGTTAGTGATAAATTAATGCCACTTATGTCGCTTACACCAGTAAGAGGTAAAAAGGCTTTCATCCTTGTCACGTTCATATTCAAAAATAGGTTATTAGTGATGCTACAAATAATATTAACGGAACCTGTATCAGTCCTAACAAAAACTTTTTCAAATATTTAACAAGATACAGATCAGAAATAAACAACTATCAATTCATGTCAGCACATCAATTTGTTTACATTTAAGAATTATGTGATTTTGCAACATTCTGAAGGGTTGCCGGTTTATAGGAGTAAAATTTTTATTTGAGCTGGAATGTGATACATGAATCTGCCTTGAAGATTTAGATGTTTTGCATTGCCTACCTTTAATTACTAAAAATTATGTCTTTCCATTCTTATCTTGAAAATAGTGTACCTGTATTGTATGGCTAAATGAGCATAAATATAATCTAATAATTGTGCCAACATTCACAGAATACTACTGGTATGATTGTCTGAAGCAGATAAATGGTAAGTTTTTATTGTAAACATCATTTACACATTTGTAGCACAAATTAACAAATTTAATGGCCAGACAAATTGTAAGATATTAATTTAAATTTGCTACCGTGCAGATATGTCAAAACATTTCAATTTACTTGTTGCCTTAATAACTAGTGCTCCAGAAGTCTACATTAGCCATGAAACCACATAATGAAATCGCTTAATACTGTAGCCTTATTTTTCCTCAAAATTTGCTACTTAAAATATTAAATATTAACCACATTGTTGTCTATGTTGCCAGCAAGCAAGTCTTGCCCTGACCTGGTCTGGAAAATTGTAAAATCATTAACTAATTCAGTAAAGATTGTGCTAATAGCCTGGCATGCCTCAGCCTTTTAAGAACATTACATGGCTTTATGATTTATAATCAGTACCCCCCAGAGTTCACTGTATGTTTGCGATTAGCAATCCTTTAGACCGTCTAATTTTTAAAAATTATTGTTAGTCGCTGCAACATCTCAGGCCATTAACACATTCATTCCCATTCTTTATTATTTTTACCAATTTTCCAGACAAGGTTAATTTCTCGTTGGGTCGCCTGGGAATCTAATCCAGGACTTCTCGTTTAGCAGGCTGGCACCTAGCAATCTGCAGAACAAGGGTGACAGTCATCTAATTAAATGACAGTTAAAAGGGTTTGTGCTTATTTCATTGACATGCCATGAAAGTACCATTCGAAATTTTTTCAGGGTATTATGCCTTTTGTTATATGCAAGAAAATTCTAAATAATCTAGTTTCTTAACAAGGCAGTGTATGGTAGCTCATAAATCGTTTAAATTTTATATTCCTTCACTAAATATTATTCCAACAATTTTTTGTCTCGACATTGCTTACAAAACCCCAACTTTAAGAACCAGTTGGAAGTTGTGTAAAATAAGCAGATTGTCAACGTTGCACATGTTTGAAGATTTATTAATCTAGAAAAGCAGACGTCAATTGATAAGTATTTTGTTTGATACATTATTAATTAAATCAGTGGCAGGATTTCACTGTTCTTTTATTTTTTATAATCGAACAGTAAATAATCTTACATTCATTCTGTCAGTGGCATAGCTATCACTGAGTGGGCTCCTTACCAACAGCAAAATGGTGGGCCCCTTTAAACCTGAAGGTTGAGGAATTTGAAATCAAACTAAACAGAATACCTTATCATTTTCTATTAATTAATTCTAACAAAAAAAAAAAAACAACATAAAGTGTCACTGGAAATCGAGAACAAAAGTAAAAACATAAAATGTAACAATAATGATTGACGTTTGCTATTCAAAGATACCTTCTTAGCTGTCTGTGGCAAATGCATTAATTAATTTGTCCATTTTTTGGGCTGATTTAAGGTTTTGCAACTAATTTTTTTCTTTGGACATTATTGCTAAATCTGTTAACCTTTCTTGAGACTTTAAATAGCTTTTAGATAATTTTAATTAGTTTCTTTCAGCTCTTGTTATTGTAACAGGTAATGTTAGAAATAGCAAACAGGCTGTAATAACTTCAGAGAAATTAGAAGATACGCTACTGAATGTAATTAAAATTATTTCAGTAAATTCTTTGATGCGTTGGAATTTTGTGGTTTCTGCACTGAGGCAGTTTCAAAGAAATTAGTTGGTTAGAAAAATCGTCACTTAAATCGGTTTTGTATTTATTTACAGGCTCCAGTGCTTTGCTTTTCAGAATCCCTTCTGGAGGGAAAATTAAATTTTTGGTAGCGAAATTTCGAACATAGAATTTATCTTAAACACGCTTTAAAACCTTTGTGTAATCTGTGATATGAATATATCCAAACATTGGTAGAAAATATTAATTTTAAAATAATTTTTGGAGTCTTCAATTTATTCGTCGTTTGCCATTTCATCAAGAAAAAACAAGCAGACATTCTACTGCTTTGCTAATTCTTCGGAATTCTTTATTAAAGCATCAAATGATTTAAGAGTTTCTCTCTGAGCTGCATGGTGGGCCCTATATCATTGATATAGCTGATAGGGCGGTTGCTACGTCCCTGCGTTCAGTATGCTTTTATCTCAATATTTCTTGTATAATTCTGTGATGATTCTATGATATAAATCTTAATCAGTCTTCTCTTCATTTTTTTTTTTTTTTTGAATTGTTTAGCTTCATTTCTTGTACCCGTCTGCCATGTGTATCTGCCTCTAATGCTTTCAGTACTTAACGTGCAGAAAAACATTTAAATTATTTCTAATAAGATTCAACTACTAGCAAAGATAAGAAGCTTAGGTTTGTTTAGTGATCAGTTTTATTGTCTTCATTTGAATTCAAATTAACAACCCTTCATGGCAAAGACTGGCTAAAAGACTTTTGGGGTAGCTTGTTATTAATTCTATACTATTTATCATAAACACACTACAAAAATTTATTTATTGTTTTGAAAGTTTGTACAAATATTGCTATCAATATATTTAAAAACATTAGTCCAGCATTTAATCTAAAAAGGTGTCTTGGTTTTTATTACATTTTTTATGATTGTTGATTTATTTCCATTTGCCTATTTGATCTGTTTAAAAGAGGATCAATTTTGGGTCTTCAACGTAAGGATTTTCTTGAAGAGTTTACAACTCATCTTAGTTGCATCATATGGATGATATTACTGTATGTCCCAGTTGGTTTCAAAGAAGCAGTATGTGACTTGAGCTGCCCCAGAAATAATTTTAGCATTAAGAAGTGAATAGCCAGTCAAACACAGGAGTGACTGTTAATCACTGTAAGATATCAGTTTAACCACGACTTGAGTTAACCCCCCAGAGCACTGGCATTAGAATTGGATTCTGTAGTGTTTCCAAACAAATCCAGATTTTGTTCAGGCATGTATAAGAAATTGAGAATGATTAGATGCCACGTACGATCAATAAAATCCGTAATTTTCTGCAGAGTGCTATGTGGCATCAACTGTTGGTGTCATGATAGGGGATGCTATTTGTATGAAATATGTATCTTTTGCTCTGATTCTAAATGTAGTATCAATGGACATTGCTATATGAAGGATGTATTACAGCCATTGAGTTTTTATACATCCAAGGTATCTGCTTTTCTGATATGACAGCATCAATCACCTATTGCATAAGTTGCTATAAAGTTTCTAGAACAATATCGACTCAATATTCTTCCTTGGCTACCAACATATGTCACTTGTCTCCCGCTAGACGTGTGACATAAATCACATAGAATCAGTTTGTTATACACTCCAGCATTGACTTTAGCTAAAGCGGAGATCAGTATCAAGTAGCCTGCGATAGATTAAAACAGTGACACATTAATTATTTAATTCACAAGTCTTTCTGTAAGAGTAAGTGGGTGCTGAAATTTCCAAGTAGACCATACATACTAATTAAGTAATAACTTCTTGTTTTGTGTGTATTTGCTATTTTAATTGACAATCTTTTAAAAAAATTAGATGAAATAAATTGTGTTGTATTTTTTTATGATAAATAGTATATTGGTAACTAGGTGTGTATTAATGTATAACATGTTTTGGTCATAATTTTCAACCTTACAGTAAAGTACAAGAAAACAATAGAACATATTATAAATTTTACATGGAAATAACTTGATAACTGTTTAAAAGTATTTTGGTAGAACATCATTTACTTGCAGTGTGTCTTGATATTTAATTAGCAGTTGATGATAATTGTTATTATTATTGATAATACCACCAGGCAATAATCATACTATGATGCCCATAGCCAACTACACACCTTCCTCAAGTCTATGATTACACTATATGAAGTTTTTTTTAATCAAAGAAGCTGTCACTAAAAACTTGAAGGTTTGGTTATATAATCTAATTTTTGTTTGTTTAAAATGACATACTAGCGGCCAGTTTTCAAAGGATGTCAATTAAGCAGACAACATGAACTAGACTTGTATGCCAAAAAGTTACACAGGTTTTAAAGCTTAATGTGTGTACTATACATTTAAATTAAATGCAGCAATTTTACTGTTAACTACTTGAATAGTCGAGTACGAATTGTTCACAGGTTTAATTTTTTTTTTTGGACTTCTATTTTGGTGCATTGAACTTTTTGCTAAAAATGTGCAACTTACCACTGTATTATAAAATATCACTGGATAATTAAGGTGTTTTTAAAAATTTTAGAATCTTTCAGGTTCAACTGATGAACCAAAATGATTGCAGTAGTCTCATTCATCAGATGTTCAGTTTCATTTGAGCCGTAATATGAATCTTTGTATTCTGTACCATTCAAGCAAAATTTGTTGGGTTCTGTTTTATTTCAGTGATAACAGGGTTTGGAAGCGGGTACTATGAGGGAATATTGACATATAATTAGTCTGGAAACATTCCAAAATTAAATTTAGTTGTTATAGTAACAACCATGATGTATTATGAATAACCTGTCAAAGTTTGACACCAAAAAGTTATATGGTGACAAAAGTTGTCAATTTTTGAAAACATGCCTGACAAAATTCTAGATTGCGATAAAAAAAAGTTTCAGTCAGTTATTAAGTATTTAAATATAGATATAGAGATTTTTTCTCTGGCTTCACAAGTGTGTAGAGAAGAAAAAACCACTTGAGAAGCCAGATAAGAAGTGTACATCTGTATTTAGTATGGGACAGTTTTACCAAGTAAGGGCAAAAAGATGTATTAAATATTTATTTTTGGAAGAGTTAAAAGGCAAATAAATGTTTGGTGGTATGGTCGAAACCTTCGGTGATCAAAGTTCTTTGTATGCCAAAAACTGGGTTTCGGAACTCAACACAGGATGATAAATGTCAAAAATGACCACCGCCCTGGAAGACTGATTTATGTGACCACTCACGAAAATTGGCTTTATGCATGAAATGGTCATCCAGGATCAACGAATTAAGCGGAAACATACAGGCTGGCCCAAATATCATGTGTGACTATTGCTATCTCCGAAACAGTAAGAGTTTCGAGGTTGATTAAATTAGGAAAAAGTTGTCATTTTATAAGCCTTTTAATATGACGTTTATAGCGTTGCCAAATTGTTTTTACTTTTCAAGATCTCAAGGAAAATGTAAAAAGTCTCTTAATTTTCAATCTATACTTCAAAAACTATCAATCTGATAAAAAAAACGTTTGGTACTTAATTGATTTAACTTTTTAATCTCTACAACATAGGCTTATAACTTTTTCTGAGTGACGTTTTGACTAAAATATTAATGCAACTCCCTTTTTTTAAATATAGACTTGGATTTCTTACATCTCAATATGAAAGGTCATTCAATTATAAATTCAACCATGTATCACAATTCGATCATAATCTACAATTAGAAAGAAGTGAATTTGATGTTTTATCGAATTACAATTTGATATATAAAATAACTAAATAATACGTACAGTACTGAGCAGAACATGAGGAAGCCAACTCAAAATAATCTTAGGAGTGTTAAAATTAATAACCACCATTTCTTATTACATTAAGCTAATGAGTCTAGATATTTACAGTGACCCCCATTACTTCTCAAACACATCTGTGCATTTCTTATATTCATCTTTGGACATTCTGTAACATTATTCGATTAATTTTGTTACATGCCTTCCATATTTTCAAAATCAAATCGTCACAGTCTAGATGTGTTGTTTTATTACGTTACCTTTAATAAAATTCTATATGGCGAAGCCCATAGGAGTGATATCTAGTGACCGTGCAGTCAGTTTATAGGTCCGTTGTTGCCAATCCAATAATTAGGCTTGAATTGATTAAGAATTGAACATAACGGTGGTCGTGGTGTGCAGGAGCCCCCTCTTATTGGAAATAAACATAATTACTGAGCATGTCTAGTGGCAGATAGCCTAACAAATTTGGTAAAGTATCTATTATAAAACTTTGATACATTGTGCCTGTCAAATGTTCATCGAAAAAGAAACGACCCACTACTTTTGAATCCAGTATTCCAAGCCAAAGATTAATGGTGGACTTTTCTTGAGATGGTGTTTTGCGGTGTAAGTGTTGATTTCCCTGCGTCCAAAGATACTGAAGATTTCCGTTGAACCATCCATTATTGCAAAATCTGCTGTCGTCAGTCCATACAATTCTGCTGCAAATATCAGGATCCTCAGTCTCAAAATCTACCGATGAAATATCCTCCTTCGTCGGTAATCTGTCTGTCGTAAATGTTGAACCTTTTGACAACGTTCAGGTCTAAATTTATTCCGAAGCAAAATTTGCTGACGTTTTTGGCACTACTACTTCTCTGTCAATTTCTCTCAGAGGAACATCTCCATTAATATTATTTACATAAACAGTATGTGTTGTATGTATGTATAGTCGAAATTGCTTGGTTGCGGCTAGCTATGCTAAAATCAATATTATATTATGGATTGTAGAAAAAGCATTATAACTGAATTAGAATAATATAATAGGACCTAATACATTTAATTTCTCTTCACCATAGGCTAATGTAGCAGTTGCATTTCTTCTTTGTGGATTATGAAAAGAACCATAATCTCGCAAGTTCTGACTAGCCGCTAAAAGATTGTCACATCTGGAACACTTCTTTCCAGGTACAAATTATATCTTTCAAGAGCATTGTTAGCATTACAGAATGCCCATACATAATTACATATGTACCTTTTCCTCATTATCTTGAAAAGCAAAAACAATTTGCCAACGCTGTAAATGTCATTAAAAAGCTCAAAAAATAACAACTTTTTCCTAATTTAACCGCTGATGAAACTCTTTTATCGTTTCGGAGATAGCAATAGTCGCACATGGTATTTTGGCCACCTTATATAGGGAAACAGTATTTTATTTTTTCCAGGTCAGGTCGTTCAAGTCTGCTTGGGTAGAATGTTTTGTGCATAAACGACAAGAAAAAACCACTAAGCAAGCTAGGGGACCTGGAGCAAATAGGCATGCTGTAGGGGGAAAACATAATTAAGCGAAAATGTTGATGCAAAGTGTAAGAAAGACTGCTTATAGAAGTCGAACTTAGCTATTTTTGTCGAGTTTCCTTCTTTATGTTCACTTCAGGTCCCGTAACTTTTGGGGGGTTCCACAACATTTATCTTGTTGCTTCAATATCTCTTCATAGTACACCTGGATCTAGACCTAAAAGAATGTTAAACCAAGCAGTATTTCTTACATTCATAACGGCAAAAGCTTTTATGAATATAACAAGCTTTTATGAATATAACAATAATTTATTGATACCTATTATTCAATGTATTTAATACCACAATACCAAAAAAACTGGGAATAGTCTTCATGTTACCACTCTAATGTTGCGGAACCAATCCCTGCAATGCTTGGTTCATACAAAGTCACCTTTGATCCGTATCATCCGAGTTTCCAGTCATTACAGTTACCTACAGTGCTGTTCAACTCTGAAGAATGAGACTATTGTATTTTCTAGGTGTGCACACACTAATACACTGCAGGTGCATAGATTGTTTTTTGTGGTTGCTATTTGGAAAGGTTACATGCTAGTAACCTGTAAATTCTGTAACTTACATTTTCTGTTCCAGCACAAGGAAACATTCCTTAATTTGATATTAATAGATGGAAACTAAACTTTTGTGGTCAATCTTTTTAAAGATTTCTTTTTAGTAGTAAAAAGACTAGTAGTCAAATACAGTCGTGGTAATACTTAACTGTACAACCCGATGGTAAGTAGAATTTGGAGAAGCCAATTCATCACGATAAAGTTTTTAATGCTGATGATCGTATCGCCAATGAAGACAGGTCATCATAGGGATAAATAAACGGAGCGAATAAAACTAGAACTCCTATTTATATGTTTGTTGACGAACAATTGCAAACAGCGTCCTATACAAAGATATACAGGCAAACCCCCCAGTAATTAAGATTCCATTCCAGCACTACACTGATTATTAAGATAACAATTTAAATAATGAACTATAGACAGGACCGGACCTGCTCTATTCATCAAACATTTTAATTCAAATTTCTAACAAAATATGTATTTCATATGCATCTAACTGTCGCAATTGTCTAGCTTTTTTATTAACTTGATATCTAGTTTTTTCTTTATCTACATGGTGGTTATTATCCCATTATGCTGAACAATACATGATTTATCAACAGTGCCCTATTTCAGTTGCACTAGATGCAATAGGTCTTTTAGTTTAAGTTCACAATCCTTACAACCTATTTCATAGATTCCCCATATTTCTGTGGTTTATCATTATCCTTTGGGTTACCCAACAAATTTTTCATAGAGTGTGTGTATCGCGCCCGCGTTGGTTATCGCACCGATAACTAAAAAAAAAAAAATAATGGGCCGATTTGTATAAAATTTTCTGAGTACCTTCCTCTTGCAAGTGGCTTGGATCAGTTCGTTAGCCAGGAAAATAAGCCCACGTTTTTCCGGAAAATTTTGCGTTTTCTTTAGGAAAAAAGGGATATCTGAAATAACAAAGTAAGGGCAACCAAATTTGGTACGCGTATTTGTATTATAAAGAGTGAACCATGTACCAAAATTTAGGTCTGTAAGTTAGACAAAAAAGTTACGGGCATTTAAAGGAAAAAAAAGAGGTTTTCCTCAAAACGTCGTCACGATTTGAAACGTCAAAATTGGCAATATTTAGACAAAGAACCCGAAACAAATACGGATTATGTAAAGAAAATGTCGCAAGAAGAGTGTTCTGCAAACCCTTAAATTCCATCTTCAATCGTCACCCTCATTGTCCTTCATTTTACTAAAATATTTCCAGAAATTTTCAAATAGACGCTTTCTCTGATTCTTTGGCGGTAGTTTTAGTTAAGTTTATGGTTTAACGGTCTACAATTTTTAGCCAATTTGTAATAGAAAAAATTCGCGGCTTTTGAATTTTAAAAAGATTTCTTCAAATGAGCGCAAACTAGGCCTCCTAGAATCCATATCTGGGTTTAGTTTCAGTTTTTATCTGCTTACATGTATACAGGGTGACGCGTTTCTATGGTAAAACTCAATATAATTGTTATTATACAAGATGCGAGAAAAAGTTGTATATGTGAATTATAGGGTGTCTTGAGCTGCATCTTATAAAATTATTTTGACAATTACAGGCTGGCCTATAAGTCATTGGTGATACCTGCAATTTTTTTTCGAACACTATATTATTGCATTTTTTCGTTTTTTATCGCAATATGATGCATGTTTGTAACAAAATAAATCGAGACGCAGTAAGTGCGTTTTGGTAGCGTTTTTTCATTAAAGGCTTCTAATTTTAACAACTGAATTTGCTATTAACCTAAGGTTTGTTGGCTAGGAAACCAGTTTTCTCGGCTAGGAAACCAGTTTTCTAAGAAACATTAGTTTATTTTTGGAAAAGTTTTGTACATTTTCAAACAATTAGTAATCTTGATAAAATATTGCACATTGTTTCTACTATATAGGTTATACCGGTAACCAGCTTGATGCATGCTTGCATTAGAGATACATATTGGCTAATAAATTTTTTTTAATGAAAATTCACTTCCATATACCGCACTTGCTACGTCCAGACTTTTTTTTGCTTAGAAACTATGGTGCGAGTCGATCGAAATATAACTCAAAATAGTGGTTTCCTTTCTGTGGGTGTCAAATTCTAAAGTGTCTCTATTTTGATGACTAATTCATCAACAGAAGGTAATTTGTTATTAATTTCTATTTCATGGGTGAATTTAATAGATTCAAATTTACTGTCTGGCAATAAAATCATAATTTGAATACAACTAAATACTGCAAAAATATTGTCCACATAATGAAAGCATTTTCATTTGCCAGGTTTGTTTAAATCTACTCATACTCTGCAATGAATGGGGAAAGTAGGTTGCCCATTGCTGTGCCATTGGTTTGTTTAAAAAATTCATTATCAAGTCAAGAAATATTCTGATTCATGCAAATATGTGATAAATTCATACATCCTTTGCATACTTCTTCATCTACATTGTTCATTTTTGACAAATGGTCTATAGATGAATTAGAAGAAATATTCAATGAGACAGTTTTAAAAAACAGGCAACTGAATTTTAATTACATGGATTTTCGACTAAACAGTAGTGTTTTGTCTGTATACCTTTGTAGAGGACGCTGTTCGCAATTGTTTGTCAACTAACATATAAATAGGAGTTCTAGTTTTCATTCCTCTGATTACGCTAACGGTGTTAGTGAAACGATCATCAGGTCTGAAAACTATATTGTGATAACTGAGTTCTCTAAATTGTACTCATCACTGCTTATCACAGGTTCCAATATTCCCTGAGTGAAACCAAAGGTAGTTTCTTTTTTTAAACAATATTTAAGCTAAACATAACAGTATTGGCAACAGCTGAATGCAAACACTTTTCCGTGATACTTGTTTTATTTGTAAGGACTGCTCATGCTTTTATGAGAATTGGTGATTTGGTTGCTTGTATTTATTTTTTAAGTGAAGCAAGAAATTAAATATATTAGCAACAATGTAACAGAAAGGATAGTTGGACAAGTTTGAACTGGCACAGAGATAGCGCTCGCATGACTGATTAAGATCGTCAGATAAGTGTGTGAAAGAGCAGGCAAACTTGGCATCTGGAATGACAACGTTCACAGAATATCAATTGAAAAATTAGCAACGAAAAAATACTCTGCATGATTACAGACACCCATCCATTAATCTGTGACCTCTTGGCACAGTTAAGGTGCAACCCTGAGGAAACAGGGATCCACTATTTTATGCCAGTAACTAGGTTACAGTCTAAATAATGGACACACAATGGTTCTCCACCAACAAAGATGGAAAAGTGTTGTCTTTGGAAACAGTCAGTCTTTTGGGATTCGTGTGAAACCATTTTTATCATTTATTTGGCAAAAGGTAAGGAAGACCAGTGAATATTATGCTAAGTAACTGCAAATATTTAGCATGAAAGGCCACATCTAGCAAAAAAGAAAGTTTGCTCTTATCAGGATAATGCAATGGCGTACGTCTGCAGTTGCCGTAGCCAAAATTAAAACACTTAAATTTAAATTCGTACCATATTTGCCAGACACAGGTTCCAGCAACTTTTACCTTTTCACCAAACTAAAAAAAAACTGTTGTCAGTAAAAGATATTCTTCTGTTTCCAATTTGATGGAAGATCTGTGGATACATATTTTGAGAGTTTCATTACTATAAATTTTAATCTAAAGATTACTGTCTGATATAAAGGAAAACGAGATAATTCGTTTTTTGTTTCTGTATAAAAAGGGTTGGATAATTTCTTTCGCTGAGTATTTCAATCCCCTGGAATTCTTATTTGTCTTCATTAAACTTCTCTTCTAACTTTGCACATCAGTTATTTCTAATTTGCATAGAACTTTCTCTTTATTGGGACAGAAACTTTTTTACTGTGAGGTTTTTGTTCTTCCCATATTTTGCTCATCATCCAGAAGGAACAACTTTATTCATGTCTTAAATTTTTAGCTTCACATTGCAATATTTTTTCTATAGAAAATGCATAATTAGTATTGAATTTACCTTATAGACAAAAGTAACATCAAATCTAGTCACTAAATATCATTTTGGTTTAAAGATGCAGTGTAATTTATAATTTATATTGGATGTTGCTTAAATAATAAAATGTTAGTATCTTTTTTTGCATTTGTTAGTTATTTTATTAGAAAATAGGTAATATAAGGCCTATCATTTGTGAACATTTATTAACATCATTAATGGAAGGTATTTAAGTAATGCATCTGCTTTGCTTTATCTTGACTGGTTTCTGATGTCTTATTAAGCATTTTGTAAAACATTTTTTATTTACTTTTAAATGATATTGTGTTGTTTTTGAAAAATAAATTATCTGCTATACATATACTAACATTAGCAATTATGAATTTTCTATTTCATTTTTATTTAAACATATTTTCTATGAATTGTTTATAACGTAAATTATTATTGTGAATTACATTTCTCTTGTGAAGCTTTTAAAATTTCTTGTCTAATAATCTATTTATCCATTTATATAGTTCTGTTTAGGTAAAATGGTTGAAACTGTTGATCTATGATTTTTGTGACATTGTTTACATATAATTGTCTATAGTGTCGTATATACTTCTCCTGATTTATTTTTGATAAATACTATGGCTCTTCTTTTAAACCTTCTTGTATATGAAATTTGATGATTCACATATCGGTACTAATAGTATTAAATAATGTTGGTAGCAATGGAAACTAGAAGAAAAAAATAACGTTTTCTACTCTCAGATGCTAAAAGCTACCATTAACTGTAGATGACAACTTCCCTGTGACGATATATACAAATGAGGAGCAATTATGAAAAACCACGGGAACCGCATTAAACAGGTAAGAGACTAATGCCGCTCTCTCGCCTTGATATCATATTATGTCAGTTGGAAGTTACATAATGCATTATTTTTAAATATTGACGGATGAATATAAAAGGAAATATTTTAATGCTATGCCACTTTGTTATTTGGTAGTCTCTTGAATACCTGTACAGGTTTTTGTTTGTCTAATTTTTTCTCCGGATATTGCGCATATATTGTATTGGTTTTTCTTTGATTCTGCTCTTTGTCCCCTATTCTAATAATTTGTATGTATGAAGTTTACTCACTGTCATAATAAGTAAACATTTGATATAATTATTATAAGGTTTTAAAAGTACATATACAGTAGGTTTTCGATAATCCGGACTAAATAATGCACACAGCGATCCGACATTTTTAAACATCTGAATTACCGAACCTAAAAAAAATTAATTTACACACATAGGTATGTATGTAATTGACTGCAGCGTACATGCTTTTCAATATGTTATATGTATGTACATATGTATACAGGGTTTTTCACGATAGCCGTGCATTAGAAGTTTATGAAGTTCCCTGGTATCATAAATTTTGAAATTTTGGCAGCGGTCACAATTCGTAGTTGTCTTTTATTCTCTATTCTCTCTATTTTCAAGGTCACATCACTTCCGGTTAAACCGGAAGTAGTCATCAACTTTGCTAATTTAAATAGAATGCCCTATTTTTTATTGCATATTCGAGATCGCCATAAAATTTTGTGAAGATTTATATTAGGCTTTTCTATCCCTATCTTTAACTATTTCATAGATATTTTGATTTTTTTTTTTTACATTTTGCGTAACTTCTATCCTCATTTATAACACTTTGTATTTCACATGTTTTTTAAAGAGAAAAGGCTGGAATTTAGAATACTATAACTTCTAGGATGAAGCCTTCATATTATCTACCTAAAGTTTACCTGTATCATACAGAGTGTTTTAAATTTAAAGACCAACTTACAGATATTCAATGTTGCAAAAGTCATTTTTTTCAAATGGTGCACCCTGTATATTATTAAAAATTCGAGTTCTAAATTTAATTCTACACCGGTTTCATATAAGTTTTCCTATACCTATATCTTACGAGTAACTTGCTACTAGAGTTTTTAGGTAACAAACTCCTTTTCTAGAGAATATACATCACACTGAACAATAAAGGCAGCTGCGGCTTTCAGAAAACAGAATTTTGACAACACATAAATTCTAAAGCGTCATTTATATTTGAAAGTTAATCTGAGTGTGTTTGTATTACTTACGTTATAGAAATAATAAGCCAATAAAAATGCAGAATAGTGAAGATTACTCTAATATGGATATTTTATATTTATCTTATATTCATGGGGAATGCAATCTGATTGTAAGCAGAACATGCAGGATGTTTAACGAGAGGTATCCCACGCTATCGGCAATGACTAGAGGAAAATTCGCAAGGATAGAGGAACGATTTAAATTGACTGGAAGTGTCAAAACTACACGACATGATCCAAAGCCAGTAACTGAAAATGAAGATAATGAGATAAACGTTTTGGCTTATTTACAAGTTAACCCGCGTAGCTCTATTCCGGCAGCTACTCGTGTTTTGGGAATATCAGGTTCATCTGTGCATAGAATATTGAAATCTCATAAGATGCACCCATATTCAGAAATAGTACTACAAGGACTTCGACCTGGTGACCATTTAAAAAGAGTAGAATTCTGCGAACACATGTTTGTGAATATTCAACAAGATGAGAATTTTCTCTCTAAAATTATCTGGACCGACGAATCGAAATTTAGAAGGAAGGAATTGTGAATAGGAGAAATAGTCATTTTTGGGCAAGTGAAAACCCCAATATATTTAGAGGACACTTTCAAACAAATTTTAGTTTTAATGTGCTTTGCATTATTATGGACAATAAGGTCTCTTATGAAATTTACGAAGAAAATTTAAACGGTGAAAAGTATTTGGAGCTATTAAGGGGATCTGTCCGTAATTTTCTGGCAAGGCTACCACTAGATACAAGGCAAAGCTGCTGGTATCAGCTAGATGGCGTGCCTGCCCACTCCACTGGTGAAGTTTACTGGCACTTAACGCAATTATTTGAAGACAAATGGATTGGGCCCAACGGTCCTTGGAGATGGCCTCCCCGCTCTCCTGATTTAACGCCTGCCGATTTTTATCTCTGGGGGCATATAAAAAGTCAAGTCTATGACACTTGCAAAGTAGAGAGGATCTTTTAAATCGTGTAATTAGAGCTTTTAGAGATTTGGATCCAAATGAAATCAAAAGAGCTACTACGAATGAGATGAACCATATAATTTTGCAGTGCCTTGACCAAGATGGGGGGTCACATAGAACATTTATAGTGATCGTAGCATTTAAATTTGAATTAACTTTTTTTTATTTGTCTTTGTTCAGTTTTTGGTTTATTGTTAATATTTGTTTTAAATTGTTTTCTTCATAATTACATTAAATATTTTTATTAAATCATATCACTTTTGTTATCTGACTGACAATCACAGCTGCATTTGTTGTGTAGTCTAACATGTACTCTTTAGAAGGGGAGGTTGTTACCTAAAAATGCTAATAACAAGCAACATATTAATAATAATCTTTATTGGTTCCTCAAGTACCCAGATGGGTGTAGAACACGTCATAGGTATACAACACAATAATCTCATCAGTAAACAACAATGTAAGAAAATCAAAGACAACACACAATAAAACTGAAACACAGCAGCAACAGAACACTATAAAATATAAACTATAAATACTTATACTATGATACACATAATCTCAAAGTAACAACCACAGCAATGACTCTATCTAGTTCCATATACAATACAATGTACTGCAACAATCATTGAACATGTCAGAAAACCAAACAAAACACAATCCGAACAGTAAACCTACACAAACAAAACACAAACACTGTCATACAAGGTGTATAAATATGTACAATTAAAATGTGTAACTCAATTCAAGTGGACATAAAGCATTTATCATTAAAATTGATACTATGAAAGTCTTCCACTCTGTACAAAACCTGGTCAGTAAGAACCCTTCCCAGATGTACCTTAAGTCTGTGAGAGGGCAAGCTTCTAACCACGCTATGGAGGTGATTGTACAGCTTAATGGCTTGATGATACACATTTCTTTGTATCATTGTTAAATGTGTCTTTGGTGCCCTCAAATCTCTACATCTTGTATTGTAAGTGTGTCCGCTCTCACAACCACCAAAGCAGACATAATTTTCCTTAACAAATACTACACTCTCCAAAACATACAGTGATGGAACAGTAAGTATATTTTCCCGCCTGAATATCTCTCTGCAAGACTCTTTGTGTTTCAGATGAAATATCAGTCTTACAAAACGTTTCTGAACCAAAAACACCCTGTCAGATTCCACAGAGTTGCCCCAAAAAATTATCCCATATCTCAGTTTAGAGGATACGTATGCATGGTACGCTGTTATAGCACCTTGTATGCCAATATTTTGTTTGATCACTCTCATAGCATACAAAAAAGAATTGAGACCTGCAGCAAGACTGTTTACATGACTTTTCCAGTCCAGTCGTTCATCAAGATGTACACCTAAAAATTTGACAGTACTCTGATATTTTATTCTCTCGCCATATAGCATTAGGCTTTGTGCACTGTTGGATGTATTAAAGTCAAATGAAAAGTTAATTACCTGTGTCTTGTCAATGTTTAATCGCAAGTTATTGAATTCAAAGTATTTTTTCATTTTACTCACATTAGCCTCTATTTTGTCAACGGAGAGTGTCTCATCTTGACATGCTTGAATCAGAGCAGTATCATCTGCATACATAATAATTGTATTATCCTCAATTTTTAGCGTTTGTGGGAAGTCATTGACATACAAAACATACAGAAGAGGTCCCAATATAGAACCTTGTGGAACCCCTCTGTAAGCAGTCCTGTAAGATGATGCTATACTTTCGCCTGTTCTATTATTTACTGTGGCTAAACGTTGTTTATGGGAATTCAGGTATGACCCTATCAGTTTGAGAGCAACACCTCTTATTCCATTAAGCTGCAATTTCTCAAGTAGAATCAGGTGATCGACAGAATCGAAGGCCCTTGACAAATCTACAAAAACTCCCATTACATGTTTCCTTTCATTAAGTCCCCCTAATATTGCCATTGCAGTTTGAAAAATAGCTCTTTTTGTGGACCGGCCTTTTATATAACCATTTTGATTATTACAAAGAATATTGTTAGCGACTAAGAAGCTCATAATTCGACTAGCAATCACATTATCGAATATCTTGGCAAATACAGACGTAAGGGACAACTGTCGATAATTAGATACTGTCAACCTACTTCCTCTCTTAAACAGTAGAATGGCATTTGATAACTTACATTCTGTGGGGAACACCCCTGTCTCAAGCATCATATTTGTTATATGCAAGAGTGGTTTAATAATCAAGTGTAAACTGTCCTTAACAATCCTGGTTGAAATACCATCTGGGCCAGTACTTTTTGTATTTTTTAGTCCTCTCACTATTTCTATCAATTCAGGTTCATTTACAGGATCCATATAAACAGAGTTTGTAACACTATATTTATAGTTATGTGTGTTATTATGCAAAGGCACATTACGTTTTACGTAGGAGCACATATTGACTAAATTATCATTAACATTTTCCAGCACTGTATAATATTCTTTCTCATTCTTGGTGAAGTCTTCAATTTTAAATCTAGAATTTAACCTCTCCCTGGACACATAGGAGTTAACCAAATTACATACTTTAAAGATAGGTATAGAAAAACTTATATCAAACCGGTGTAGAATTAAATTTATAACTCGAATTTTTAATAATATCAGGCTGTTCTATTTGAAGGAAAAAAACTTTTGTCACGTTGAATATGTCTAAGTTAGTAACTAAATTTAAAACACTCTGTATGACACAGGTAAACTTAAGGCACATAATATGAAAGCTCCCTCCCACAAGTTACGTAATTCTAAATTTGAGCCTTTTATCCTTAAAAACATGTGAAATACAAACTATTATAAATAAGGTTGTAAAATCACCGAAATACAGAGAAATCACAATATCTTTGGAACAGTTGAATATATGGATAGGAAAGCCTAATATAAATCTTCACAGAATTTTATGAGGAATTCGAATATGCAATAAAAAAATAGGGCATTCTATTTAAATGAGCAAAGTTGATGACTACTTTCGGTCTAACCGGAAGTGATGTGACCTTGAAAATATTTTTAGAATAAAAGACAATTACGAATTGTGACACTGCCAAAATTTCAAAATTTAGGATATCGGGGAACTTCATAAACTTCTAATGCACGGCTATCATGAAAAACCCTGTATATTTACATACATTTGCATACCATTTTATTAATTTGAAAAAAATACAAATTCTTGACATTAACTTAACAAATTTTGTCTAACGTACAGTAGTTGTTGTGTAGTCTAACATGTACTCTTTAGAAGGGATATAAGAAATACAATTTTTCATCACTTGTCAGTTGTCACAAAATAGTTGGTTATATAATAATAAAACATGGACTCTTGGTGAAATGTACTGTCCAGATTTTGAAGGATGAGGATTTCATTGGAGAGCTGAATCAAAATTACAACATACAGACAACCTTCCCGGGTTCGAATTATAACATACACATTGAACAAAGTCGTAACTAAAATTAAATTTTAGCGATCCGCATTATTGAAGCACATAAAAACCGAATTATAACATCCATAATGGAAAGAAAACTCAGTTCGGATTACTGAGGAATCCGGATTTCTGCAGATCCGAATTTTTGAAATTCTACTGTATTTGTAAAAATCCTTCCAATATTTGAAATAAACACTATTCTTATTTGATATTTTTTTATTTGTCATTACTTTGTAACAGATTGTTTCTTTTTTTAATTTTGTTTCAAGTTTTCTCTAAAAAAAATAGTAACATTTGTGACAATTTTATAAAATTAATTACTATACCGCACTAGTTACATAATTTTTTTTATTATTGTTTCTATGGATGTGTTATTTCCTAAAATAGAATAGCTAGAAAAAAAAAGTTAAGACAAGGTTTAAGGTTTTTCCAATCTCCCATGTCCCATTGTGTCCTTGTCAATCCTAAAATTAAAGAATAAGAAAAAATAAAACTAAAAAGACAATGAAAGTGCATTCAAAAATTTTATCAAAAATAATGTAGATTTTCCTTTTGATAAATACATTTAAATAAATCCTAAAACTTTTGTCTAAACTTTTATTTTCTAGCTGTCTTACTTTAGGAAGTAATCCAACCTTTCCATATGTAAAAACGACTATTAATTTCCAAGCTGGAAAATGAAGCCTGATTATGCCCTTTTTTGTGGCCTTGCACATTATTTTCTTTGAAAAGCTACGAGAGGTGTTTTTATGTCCGCAAAGTGAAGTAGTAGATGATGCATATTCTTTAATTTTGTTTTCATATTTTAATGTAAAACACTTAACACATTTATTAAATCTTTTTATTAATTTTAACCATCAAAAATTAATTTTTAATTAAGCAACATAAAAATAACCCAAAGACAATAACAAAAGGTGAAACATATTTTCAAAAACATCAGGAATAATTGGTTGAATTTAGAAGATCCCGATAAAACATTCACTTTTCCAAAATTAGAAGATTTAGATGCTCCTTCACTACAGGCTAAGTTTTCGGATCTGAGAAATTTATGTAAGCGAAAATGTTCTGCTTTGTTAAAGAAAGCTTATAAATTGAATTATAAACCATTATATCCAAGCAACTTAGAGAGGCAAAAAGTCTCATTGGTTTGCAATATTTTGACGAATCAACTCATTGTGCAGTAAAAGGTAAATATGAATCACCTTTCGATATTGTGACTAGTGAGGGTACGTACAAATTCACCAAAATAATAGAGTGGTGGACTATTGTAAATAAAAAGTCAAAATTCAATGACATTCTAAGGAGAAATGAATTAGTGAAACCTTTCTATGCAAGTACAGTTTCTGAATAACTTTTTGTCATGGTTGGATAAATGAAAAACTTTGGGAGAAGGATGTCTAACGAAAGATACTTTATCAGCCCTCTATCAAAGCACATTAGTGCTGATTAAATTCATCAGTTATAGTATAGATGTTTTGAAAGTAGAATATGTATTGCCTGGTAAGTTACATGACTGACAATTTGGAACATAGATTCAGTTTTTACAGGCAGCTTTCTGGAGGAAATTACAAAATATTTGTCACACAAATTTTTTACTTTGAAAAGAAAATGGGAGTGAAAAGTGTTCATGACTTAAAATCAGCAAAAAATGCAATATTTCTTCCTCCAAAAAAGCTCTATTAGAGAATGGCTCCGTAAATTGTGTAAATACTGATGATTTCTTATGCATTTTTGATAACCTTATTCTCCAAACAGAAATTGATCAATCTTCATTATTATACATATCAGGATATGCTGCTTTTAAAGCCAATTCGAAAGTATTGTGTCCCCTCTGTTTGAATATTTTTAAGTCGGAAAGTAACAAAACCGACAACATGTATTTTTCTGAATTGAATAGAGGTGGTCTAACATTACCATCGCAAACAGTGATTGAAATCAGTAGGCATATATTCACAATTGTGACCATTTTGATTTCAGCAAGTCCTACGAGGAACTTTTTTAGCTCATACAAGGCAGAAAAAACTTTCACAAAATTTAGTTTATCAAATATAGAGTCTTTAAAATTATGCAGGATACTTGCTTATGCAATACACAATGTGTAACACAAATTATATTTTATACACTTCTGCGAACATTTTACTTAACAATTACACCAAACTAAAAAACGACAGCAAGTCACAACTGAAACAAGCATAAAAAACGTAAAATTCAAACCTTAACGTCTTCATTGAGGGAATGTCACTTTGTAACCATCCTCTAGAAATGTGATTTGAATAATGAAGTTATATATTTTGATAATATTTGATCCACAACACATTGTTTACAAATATAATATTGCACCCCTATTTAAAATAAAACCGTTTATATTTTAAACAAATACAAACATTAAAGAGAAAATATTTGAGTTTCAATATCCTAGCCAAGAGAAGGCAAAGAAGCACTCCTGACTATAATTTAGGGAGTATTATGTTTATTACGTCCTAATCATTCATTTAACTAAACATCATGTGTGTGCATTTGGTATTTAGAACCAGGAACTTGGGTGCACACAATATCTATGTGTTAGATGTTGGCATTAGTAGGACTGATGCTTCAGTACTTTACAGTGTTGCTAAATCGTACATTCCGACTTGTCTTGTAGATGGCTGTGGTATAACACTTCCTGGAACAGGTGATTTTTTGGTAATTAAAGCACACACAAGCTTAGACTTAAGTGGTTACAATGTAATTGTATTTACATTATATACCATTTATTTCTAATGTTATTATTGTAATGTTTATTATGCAATACAATTCAATGAAAATCATACCAATAGTAGGTATCCCACAGACAGCTCCCATCCAGTTACAATGATGACAAGACTTGTTAGCAAGGGGTTTGTAAAGAATTAAATAAATGCACATTTGATTAAAAACTGATGTATTTACTCATTCTGTTAACGGCACTGAGTTGCACACAGGGTGTTAGAAACACATGTAAAATATTTAAGGGGCTGACAGTAGAGATGAGAATAAGTAGAAAAGTTTTATGAAATCTATGGACTGTGTCTTGAGATAAGCCAGTTTTATAAATTGTTTTAGTAGTGCTGTTAAAGCATTTTTTAATCAATTCTCAGAGAAATATAAATAATTGATGACCTCAAAAAGTTAGTCCTATTTAGCTTATTTAATCAACTTTATTACCATCAACACTTCATGGTGTCTCATAAGATTTTCACTGCAGATAAACAACAAAAACACATTCAAAGAATTATCGTAATGTGAAAACAAGCTACAACATCAAATTATAAATGTTAAATAAAACAAGATTAAAGATATCATTACAGGTAAACAATATTGTATAAATAAAATCAATAAAAAATATCATCATTGAAAGTTCTTTCAAAGTGCAGATAATTTTGGAAATATATTTACTTCTCATCACTTTAAATTGATCTGGAATATTATATAATTTATCACCATAATAACATAAATAGAGTGAACTTTGTGTGTGTTTTTTCTGTCATTGGACAGTATGAAATCATCAGGTGTCCTCCTTGTGTTTTCATGCACATCTGGCAGTGGTCATTATTCTTCAAATTGATAATGTTGTAAATAAGGGTGTTCAAAATATTCCCCCTTTGTTTCTATGCATATGGTACCTTTTTGTGTGATGATATTTCTACTTTTTCACTAATTTCAGAGACTGGTTAGTTTGGCAACATTCTTGTGAAATGTTAATATTCTGAGATGGTATCAACAGAAATTGCTAACAATAAAGCCTTAAGGTAACCCTATAGAAAATCTAAAGGATTCAAGTCAGTATCTTTTGCTGGCCATGAAACCAGAGCTCGCCTTCCAATTGATCTTTCATCATATTTTAGTGTGAAATAATATTTTACATGTATAAGAAAATATGGTGTTCCATTGTGCTGAAACACCAGTTTTTTTATTGTTAGGGTACTGTCTCCAGCTAAAAAGGTCAGGTGTTAACTCCAAGGTAGTTTGCATCATTTAATTGGTACTTTCCCCAGCTTAAAAGTAAGGTGTTGACTCCAAGGTAGTTTGCATCAGTTAATTAATCTGGGAGAACAACTGGATCCCATTTTCAACATTTACACTGAACCACCAGCCTCTGGTACTGCAATTCGATAATAATGTGCCCAATGATGAGTACAGTTTTCTATGTATGACTATATCTAAAAATCTGCTCTTTTATACATTAGGTACAGAAAGCAGTCTCTGCTGTTCAGTATCTCAGGCTCTCATTTTAAATTGTATCATATCCTTGAGTCGATGAATCCCTACTAAAAAGATAAAACCTCAAAAACGATTCGGCAATGTGTCACCATAAAGCGATCGAGCTTCCAAAGCATCATCATTAATACGACTTACATAAAGTATATGTCTGTTATTTCTGAATTAGTGTAAAACAGTATTGGAACTTATAAACACAATAGTAAAAATTTTAGGAGTAAGTAAATAACACCTGCACCGAAGCAAGACAAAGGACTACTTTCTTTATTTTCAAACATTGATAGGCAGTCACAAATTTCATGAAACATAGATTAAGCTAATCACATTTGGAGCACCCAAATCACCACCACACATTTTAAAATTTGGGTTCGCCAAGTGTGTTTATCAGTGCTCATCACAGGTTCTAATCTTCACTTAGTGTTATAGATTAAGCTGAAAACATCAATTATCTGTCAAATAGTTTATGTTGATTGTGGCTTATTTTCATCTCTACTATTTTTTCCTGAATTGTTTATAATTTGTTTTCTACCACTGTGTATCAGGTTGAAAATTGATGTCTCTAGCGAGACATATTTGCCAGTTTAAAAAATAATTTGAAATATCTTATTTGTGAACATAAAAGCACCTCTCGTATTTTAATTTATTGCATAGAAGAGATCTAAACCTGCTATATTGCTTGGTTAGTATTAGCAGTGTCTGAATATTCTTTAAGAAAATGCTTCTGTTTAAAGTAAATGAAAAATGCGTAAAATATATGAGTGATCTTGGTATAGCCCAGCTACCTATGTTTTGTCACATGAAGAATTAAAACTCGAATGTAAACTAATCTTAGCTGATGTGTGAGGAAAGAAATTGAATATATGTAGTTTTTGCTAATGCATTTTTGTTGAACTATTGCTAAGGTTAACGACATCTTTGTTGATGAAATTAGTACTAGTAACTTATTTGAGCGGCTTACAAATTCTCGCCATATATTCCAAAATTTTTTTTTCTTTGTTATTTGCTAAATATAATGGTTTTGATCTTATTTACTCCTTATATCGTCATCTGTATTAAACTTATTTGACATAGTTGAGAAAGTATATCATAGTGAGTAAATTTTTATGTGTATTTACGTTGTATGAAAAATATTTTTACTCAAAATTACTATGAACTTTCACACGCACGCACGCACTCACACGCACGCATGCACACACAAATAATAAGAATCCCTGTGAAAAAAGAATTGTTTGAAGTAACCTAGCTTACATTTGACAGAAATCAGTTACTATTTGTTATATAAATACAGTATCAGATTTTTTGAAAATTATATTCAGTATGATTTACATTTTAATACTACCTATCCCAGAATTTCTCTAATGCATTAAAAAAAGGGTAGCTCCTGGATATTTTAATAATCGTAATTTTAGGAAAGCCATTACTCTTTGTTATATAGAGAATTATAATTAGATTCAATGTGAGTGGGCTATTCCAGTCCCTCCACCTTTCCCTTAGGTCTATTGTGGCTTAAAATTCACCATCGAATCCAGCTCCCAGCAAGAGTCGTATCTATTTTGAGGGTGAAAGTTGGTATCTGGAGTCCTGCTCAAGCAGCATCCAAGCGAGGTCGCTTTCCCGTTTCAAAGCTCACCGAGGTGTAATACACACCTAATGATCTCAGCTCTGCTCCGGGTTCGTCTAGACCTGATATCCGCCAGTGTTTGCTTAAATTTCACCCAACAAATCGAGCTCCCCATAGAAGGTAATATTTTTGGGGGTGACAGTTGGTTTCACAGGTGTACTGCCATCTGAGTGGAGTCGCTTGCCAATTTCGAAGCCCACAGAGTGGTAGCCTCTCTCCGAGTTTGCTTGGACCCGACATCTGTCAGTGGTTGACTCAAGGTGGTATCATGGAGTCCCGCACCTGAACAGCATCCAAGCAAGGTCGTTTGCCAGTTTCGAAGCTCACAGGAGGCCTCAATCTCCAGTCGTAATCCACTATTAGAGATATCAGCTCTGCTCTGGGTTCATTTGAACCCAACACACTCTAGACACAATTTAATTACATGTCAACATCACTCCTGTAACATTTTTACAGCTTCCAAATAAAATGATGCCCTGACCTTTTCAAACCACTCACTTACAGCCAATTCCACTTCATTACCTGCCAAAAATCTCTTCTCTTGCAGCATTCTTTGAGGCCATGATGCTTCATGATTGCTGTCTGTAGTCAGTTGGTGTCAAATCTGGTAAATAAGGTGGATACTCTAATAATCCAGACCCAGCATTGTTGATGGTGGACATTGTGATAACTGACTTGTGCCTGGATGATTTCTCAACTTTCCGAGACTGCTTTTATAGCTTCACATAACGTAATTATTAAATTGGAATAGTGCCGACCATTTATTGTTGGCCTCTTTTTTCAAATAATTAGCCAAGATAACAGAGCATCACAGAAAACAGTGAGCATCTCCTTTCGCGCAGAGGACTAAACCCCAAGCGTACGGGGATAGAGAACCACTACCTCCATTCCATACTTTGGCATTTGGTCTCAGTATAATGTGTCAGTGATGAGTCCAAAATTTATGGACAGTTAATGACTTTGTGCTCTCTACTTGTCAAAGAATTGCCGATAAATCATGGTTCATATCTTGGTCATTTGCCAGCATTTGTGGAATATTGTAGAACATATAGAGTTGTTTTAATAGAATGTTTTGTACTGTATTGAGAAAAGTCTGTTTCTTCTGCTACCCGCAAGATAACAGAGCACCACAGAAAACAGTTAGCATCACCTTTCATGCAGAGGACTAAACTGCAAGCGTAGGGGGGATAGAGAACCACTATCTCCAATCCATACTTTGGCATTTGGTCTCAGTATAATGTGTCAGTGATGAGTCCAAAATTTATGGACAGTTAATGACTTTGTGTTCCCTGCTTGTCACAGAAGTGCCGATAAATCATGGTTTATATCTTGGTCATTTGCCAACATTCGTGGAATCCATCTTGTAGAACATATAGAGTTGTTTTGATAGAATGTTTTGTACTATATTGAGAAGTCTGTTTCTTCTGCGACCCGACTGCTCCTAATGTGTTAATCATGGAATTTAAGATTGTGGACTTTATTCACATTTTCATGAGCGGTAACTTATGGGGGCTGCCAGCTCTCCATCTTCACAAGAAGTCTCACCACATCTAAATGTCTGATGCCATGGTTTTCTCCATCATAAGATACAGCAGTTAATGTTTCCACCAACTATTTGTGAATTTGAGCTGGCCTTTTTTCTGGCTACTTGATCACTGCTCTGTGTTCAACTATCCATTTTCAACTGATATCAGCTCATGCAGATGGCTTACTATCTGACTTAAAATTGCGACTTTGACAAGAATGTTAATACATACTGGGCATGGAAACGTCAGAATATGATACTATAGAGTACAAGCCGGGGGTGGAGTGTAAATATCCATCCTTGTGGTAAAAAAAATCATTCGATTACAAGTCATATTGAAGTTGTAATAAATTATTATTTTTTTACTACACTATATAAATGAGTAGAGAGCAAAAAATCTGGCATCTGTTGTAAGTTAAAAGTGGTTTCAATAGTAATTAATGAAGTAGCAAGTTTTTAGGTGTAAAGTTAGTCTGATTGCTCCGATGTTATTCTGTTCTTTACTTTAAACCACAGCTTGCGCAAGATTCTTTCGTTTATTTTACGTTTGATATAGGCAAGACATTTTGTTAATATGTTATATTTTCCAATCTGCATAATCTATTTGAAAGGTCAAGATGTTTTAACATGCATTTAAGAAATTGATTTACCTCTAGAGCATTGAAAGATTTGATTTTGCATAAAACACCGTAAAAAATTCTCTACTTACAGAGCTGCGAAGAGTTAAAAAATGCAGCTGTGGAAAATTAGCACACATCAGACATGTTCAACAGTGCATCATGAAAAGACAAAGCCATTAAGGTAGGTTACTGATGTGATGAATGATTAGAAAATTATATATTATTAAATACACCATACTATACTATTTCTTTGACATGGTTATTTACAAAATGGCTTACCAAAATAAATATAATGTGACATATTTGTGGGGGATATATTCATCAGTTACAGAAAAAGCTTTTGCTTAAATAGTTTTTTATATACATAATAATGACTATTACTTTCTTGGATTGGTAGTAAATGAATTTTTTTTTTGTTCAGTTGATCACCAAAATTGGATTGGTAATTATGTTTTACCAGTTCCCACATTTGTTTCATAGACATTTTTTAGTTCCTATCTTGCCTCATTTGCATAGTTTTCTGCATGGATACACAATTAAGAGAGGTAAACGACAATCAGTAATCACACATGCATCACATAACTGAAATGGTACCTGCACATACAGGAGATTAGCTTAGTGCAACAAACAGATTGACGCTACCGTGCCACAGATAAACAACTACTGTGACTGGCAGTGTCCACATAAATTTCGGATAAGACATGGTGGTGGCCAATACATGATATAAATCCATTTTTGAATACAAAGATTCTCTTTGATTTTGAAGTAATATTTTAATACAAAAACGAGAACAACTTTTTACCACCTTTATTTTTACAAGAAAGTCTCGAACTTAATCTACCTTTTAACATAATGTTCATCTACAGAGTGTGAATGAAGAAAAATAAATGTGTCACAAACTTTGAGGGAGGGGGGAGGGGGGGGGGAGTATGGACATGGGTCCTCAAAAGGACACAGAACAAAATAACAACAAACAATAATGAAACAAACTATAAAAAGAGTGATCCACTAGTTACGTCGTATTGAAAAATATTTTTATCTCATATATTACGGGAGAAGATATCTAGGCCGTCTTGCAGTAGATAGTAATCATTGCACATCTGGTAAATTGGAGATGATTGCAGCAATCGTGTACGAGCTGTGGGGAGATAGACTGTGCTTGGAAAATGTGCAGTAACCCAAGGCACATTGAAATTAAGTTGCTAAGGCAGGTTTGGGCAGTCAAACACACAATGAACAAATTTATATAAAAATATAATGGAACTGCATTGCATGCACATATCTAGACTCTGCAGTTTAAATAAAGCGAACAAGTAACCTTTTCGTAGGAAAATCAATATGAGGATTTTGACCATCTCCTCGAAAGCGTAAGAAATGTTTGAAATTTTCTTTGTACCGATGCAAGGTTTATCACATGTATCTCATAAGCAAAAAAAAAATTTTATTTTGCTACACAACATTCACCTAGTTTTTCTTCCTATTCTTTTCTTGCCGAGCAGTTTTAAAATAGCTAAAAGAAAATTAACCACCTTCATTTGTGTATAAATAAACTTAAATACGATATCTTAAATATTTTTATCTTACTTAATAATGTTATACAACAACTGGTGACTTTTGTTGGGCATTGAGGTAGCAGATGATAAAATTGTTAAAATAGCTAAAAGAAAATTAACCACCTCCATTTGTGTATAAATAAACTTAAATACGCTATCTTAAATATTTTTTATCTTACTTAATAATGTTGTACAACTGGTAACTTTTGTTGGACATTGAGGCGGCAGATGATAAAATTGGAAGTACACCGTGTGATGGTTTTGACAGCTGAAGAGTATATATATGATTTAGATTTCATCAGAGGTGTGTTATCACATGGACATTTTGGTGAGTTATTCATATAAATTTTGTACAAATCAGCATTTTTAACTTTTTAATACATTTAGAATAGAATTTCGTACAGTGACTGTATAAAGACAGTGTAGTCATACGTTCGTCAAGAGTCGATTGGTCAACGATCACGTGGGATCAGCAACACCATGGTTCATTTTTATTTATACAGTGTCATGGGAGAAACAGGGAAACCAAAGCATTTCTGTGTTAATCAATGCATCTGTGGAAAAAAAGCTGGACATTGGTGACAAGTAATAATGATAAAGAAATTAGTCATCTGATATTTCATTGTCGGAGTGTCTTTTTTTAATTAGAAAATGTGAATTAAAATCTCGTTCTCGATTCCCCCAAAATTTCACATCGACTGAAATGTCAATTGTCATATTAGGTTGAGACAAGTAAATATCTTGTTTACATTCACATTATCACATAACCAGTAAAAGGAATTCTTGCGAATTTCATGGGAAAATGTATGCAGTTGTGAATATTTCAGAGCAGGTTGACGAGAACATTGTTTGAAGTTTTATTTTTGAGCACAGCATTAAGTATAAAAAAACCAAGTTCATCTGCTTAGATAAGGAAAGTCACTTAACATTATTATTACCTATTCATGATTGAATAGTTATCAGTAGGTACTCATTACAAGTGTGAGGCATAGGTATATGGGTTTTCTGGACCATGCGTTTTCAGCTGTTCCCTACTGAATGTACTTTTATCCATCAGGCAGTGAGGAGAGCAACTTGCCTTGCTTGAAATACAGCTAGAATAGAATGTACTATTTGCCATTTTCCAAGGTAGTTCTAAGAAATAACTGCCGAACACGTAAATTTGCAGATGAATTCACGTAGGGCTTTTACAAATATATATATATATATATATATATATATATATATATATATATATATATATATATATATATATATATATATATATATATATATATATATATATATATATATATGCATGCGTAGGCCCCTCCCTTGGATGCATAAACCACCAGAAAAATTTCTTGCAAACAACCCCCAAGAAAGTTACTGGACCAGGAGTGAATAGGGGTGCTGGGCGGGGAAGAAGATAAAAAAGAGGTATAAACGAAAAATGCGAAACAAACCCAGCTTGGCTGGACCTATATAAGCTGCCAATATCCCATTTTGCGGCTATACCTCCTTGAAGTCCTGCACATAACCCCTATTCGCCGCAGGTCCCGTAACTTTCTGGGGGGTTGGGAAGTTTTTCTTGTGGCTTATGCATTAAGGGTGATTGCATGTGTGCAGAATCTAATGCAATAAGATGCATGTTACTCTGTTGCTTAGAATGAGTGGCATATTCGATTGTTCCCGACTTGTTTGCGCTTAATATTTCATATGCTAAAAAATGATTACCCCTTGATAGTATAAATCTTTTTAAAGACTTCATTGCGGCAACTGCAAATTTCAGATCAAGTTTTGAGTCCTGCAGCACATAACTTGTAACATTTGTTGTATCCAAAATATTGTATACATTCCTATTTCTGTTTTACACATACGATTATATAACCCATTTGCACCACAGCGTACTTAGCCCAATTAGTCTTTATCTACAGAAATGTTAAATAACCTTGCCTTAATTTGATCATAGCCTTCGAACAAAACTTTACACTTGTCAGATTTGGAAGACCATGGGGTTTTATTTATTTATTTATTTATTTTAGGTACAAGCATTAAGTATATGAGTTGCTTGGGTATTAATATGACAATTGACATTTCAGTCGATTTGAAATTTTGCGGGAATCGAAATCGATATTTTAATTTACATTTTCTAATTAAAAAAGACACTCCGATAATAAAATATAAGATAAGTAATTTCTTCATCATTACTGCTTGCGACTCCTGGCCAGATTTTTCACAGATCCATGGATTAACACAGAAATGCTTTGATATCGCTGTTTTTCCCATAAGGGCCTGGACAAAAAAGAATTAATCATGGCAGCTGAATCACCTATGGCCACACTATATATAGCCACTGTAGAATTTAGAGATTTTGAAGCAGAAAACAGGTGGTTGGTTTTTCAGTAAAACTGGGTGGACAAGTGTGTACTAGTTTTTAGATTTATTCACACATTGTTTCTAGAAACTCTTTCATTTAATGTTTATGTTGATAGATGTTAACTGAATTATTATACTCTTTAATTTCATTATAAACTTGTGACATCTTTTGCAGTCCGCAAGCTTGTTTCTGGCTATATTGGAATGACCTACCTAAATAAAAGTAACTGCTTTGATGTGTCATAATAATTTTCTTTGAAATTTTTTAATGCTTTGATTATATATAGTGTGTAAATTAACACGGTGTATTCTGACCAAAATATAACAAAAGTAATGTACAAAAATGTATGTGCTTAAACATCAGTAAATGATTACAACTTCTCAGGAGAAAACCCATTGCCCAGGATGCTGATAAAATGGAAGCATCTACATGCTCTCAGAAGTTAGCTGATTATCAAATGATACGCAGTTAGGGATTGCAATTCAGATGTTGAAAATGTCAACAAAAATGTGCCTCCAAAAATTTGATTAGTCTGAACGTTTCTTGTTCTCTTTTGCTGTGAGAGCAAAAACCTAGGTAAAAAGTTACATTTTCTGAATGCGCTATATTTACTATACTAGTTTGCCGATTCGGAGTTTTAAGTTTTTTTATACCATGTGTAAATATCCTAAACCATGGCAGGTTTTAACAACTCTCAATTCTGTATTAAGATACATTAAGTACATAATGATCAGATAACTCATACACCATCACTATTGAGATTATCCACAAATTTCACTCATGCAGTGACAAATGAAAATTCAATAGGCAATGCAGGATGATGACAATCCTCTTTTGGAATAGATGCACCATTAACTGTGCAGTTTACAGAAAATTAAATCAAGAAGTCTGTTGCTTGACTTTCTGATCTAAAAAAAAGTGTGAGACAAGAGCCAGACTTACTTCATCTTCATTATATTTAAAGTCATTTCGGACAATAATAAAATATACCACCAGCACATGTTTGAATAACATGCTTGTTAAAGAGCTTACAGAAATTTCAATGGAGCTAAAGTTACATTTACTGAATGAGCTATATTTACTATACTAGTTTGCCGATTCAGAGTTTTAATTTTTTTTGTATACCATGTGTAAATTTGCTAAACCATGACAGGTGTTAACAACTCACAGTCCTGTATTAAGATACATTAAATACATAATGATCACATAACTCAGACACCGTCACTATTGAGATTAACCACAAATTACACTCATGCCGTGACAAATGAAAATTCAATTGGCAATGCAGGATGATGACAATCCTCTTTTGGAATAGAGGCACCATTAACTGTGCAGTTTACAGAAAATTAAATCAAGAAGTCTGTTGCTTGACTTTCTGATCTAAAAAAAAAGTGTGAGACACAAGAGCCAGACTTACTTCATCTTCATAATATTTAGTCATTTCGGACAATAATAAAATATACCACCACCACATGTTTGAATAACATGCTTGTTAAAGAGCTTACAGAAATTTCAATGGAGCTGAAGTTACATTTACTGAATGAGCTATATTTACTATACTAGTTTGAGTTTTAATTTTTTTTGTATACCATGTGTAAATTTGCTAAACCATGACAGGTGTTAACAACTCACAGTCCTGTATTAAGATACATGAAGTACATAATGATCAGATAACTCATACACTGTCACTATTGAGATTAACCACAAATTACACTCATGGAGTGACAAATGAAAATTCAATAGGCAATGCAGGATGATGACAATCCTCTTTTGGAATAGAGGCACCATTAACTGTGCAGTTACTTTAGAGAAAATTAAATCAAGAAGTCTGTTGCTCGACTTCCTGGTCTAAAAAAAGTGTGAGACACAAGAGCCAGACTTACTTCGTCTTCATAATATTTAGTTGTTTCGGACAATAATAAAAATACCACAGCCACATGTTTCAATAATATGCTTGGTAAAGAGCTTACAGAAACTTCAATGGAGCTAAAAGAACACTTATTGGGTTGGCAATAAATATATTCAAAGTCTTTCATACAACACAAAGATGTAATAAAGTTATGTGATTAAGAGATTGAAGCACTAGACAATACCATACCTAGTGCAGACAATTACAATAGACAAAAGTCATGTAACATACATTGTTGAAATAAATGGTTCAAAACTAAAGAAGCAGCATGCATATTACCAATCTGTATTTGATGGGGTCTGACAAGGTAATGACACAGTTATGTAAAACCAAGTGTTTGCACCTAAAAGTAATTTGCAAATATGTGAGTAACCTATATACCACCCCACTAATGGTTTTGTTTTCAGTTTCTAGGTTTTTTTTTTTTTTTTTTTTTTGTAAAGAACTTTACTGTTTACTCCAAGTATAATGAAATGTATTTTTAAGTAAATGTACTTATTTATATAATTTTATTTTAACAAACTTATTTCGATTCCTATTACCCTAGAGGGGACGTCGTTCCCATTAAAAGAGGAACAGTGATTGCCAACCTTTTTAATGTGTTAGCTAAGTCGTAAGTGACGTAAGCCATTCTAAACCCCACTAATGGTTTTGTTTTCAGTTTGTAGGCTTTTTTTTCTTATATATATATATATATATATATATATATATATATATATATATATATATATATATATATATATATATATATATATATAAATTTACTTTTTACTCCAAGTATAATTAAATGTATTTTTAAGTAAATGTACTTATTTATATAATTTCATAACCCTAGAGGGGACGTCGTTCCCATTAAAAGAGGAAAACCTCTAGGGCAGAGTGATCGCCAACCTTTTTAATGTGTTAGCTAAGACGTAAGTGACGTAAGCCAACCTAAATGAAATAAAGCACAGTTGTAACAAAGAAGTAATACTATTTTAAACAACAACATGTGCAGATAAAAAATGTATGCTGACACAGATTCATCGGTAATTTTTTAATGTTTCCAGTATAGTTTGATACTGCCATTCAAATACAAATGTTCACTTGTAAGTTGATTCCGGTATTTGTTCTTAATAAACTTCATATTGGAGAAAGAAGATTCACACACATAGGTTCAACTAAATAAAGCGTTCACTTTCATGGCAACACGACATAGAACATAGATGTCTTCACAGTCTGTCGCAGCGATGTCTTCACCAAAGGTCTGCATAACAAGTTATAAACTAATCTATTATTTATTCAAATTATACAGTATGTCGTACAAAAAAGCTATGCTTGTGTTTGCACTGAGACATGATTTTGGACATCCTCTTCCTAAAAGTCTAAATGTCAAATTATTTTGTTGTCACTTTCTAATTTTCAACAAAATTTTTCTTCTGCTGCAGTTACAATTCCCACCAAAGTTTCTGCTTCAACCGTAGATATTTATAATCCATTTAATAGAAAAACTATTCCTTCTGTCAAGCCATAACTTCTCAAAAAATATTATCCTGCGGTACAAACTGTTGGATATAATTTTCTACAAATGGTGAAACAACAAATTGTACCACTAAAGCCATTTTATTGAAATTCTTAAAACGATTTTTGAAGTTATCCTTCAAAATAGAAACTATTTCTACATGATATTTACTGTTGGGTTCTAATGAATTTTGAGATATCTTTTCTCAAAGCATAGGAAAATGGCATAGCGGTTGATTAGGTGTTGTTCCCACAACTCATGCTTTTTGATGAATGCTTTTATATCGGAAATCATTTCCACTAGTTCTTTGTCTCTCCTCTGAAGCTGCAAATTGAGTTCATTTAATTTTTCTGTGATGTCCACAAGAAAACCAAAATCTTTAAGCCAGATTGAATTTTCGAGTTCTGGAATCACTTCATCGCGTTGTTTGAAAAATGAAACTAGGACATCATTAAAATGTTTCAGCACTCGTCCTCTTACTTAACAATCGGACTTCAGAGTGAAGAAGTAGCTCCCCATATTGATAATCAATTTCATCGGCTAAGGTTTTGAATAATCTTGTTTGTAACACTTCAGCTGTAATCTCGTTCACAATTTTTACAACCAATTTCATAACGTGTTTAGTTATATAGAAAATTTTAACACAATGCTTCTTGATGGATAATGCAGTGGTAACAGAGAAATTGCCAAAAACTTTCATCAGACCCTCATCACAACCCACTATTGCTGGAGCACTATCGCTTGTCAAGCCTACCATTTTCGATATTGGAATTTTCTCAGAAGAAATAATATTTTTGAGAAGACAACTCCTGCCCAGTAGCATGTCCTTTCAGTGAAATAAACTTCAAAAGATCTTTAATCGTAAAATCACAAAAAACCACCCTGAGGAACACGGCCATCTGGGAGGTGTCAACCACATCTGTTGATTCATACAGTTGCAGTGAAAAATAAACATAGTTGGTTCTTAACTGTAAAAAAAAAAGTAATTGCTCATTACTTCCACTCGTCTCTTCACTGTATTAGCAGAAAGTTGAATGGATTTTATAGCTGAAACTATATATATCTTTATTTCTAAAGTTGGCAAACAACAAATCTGCAGCTTCTAAAAACCCCTGTATCATTTCCTCGCCTTCTTAAGTTTCTTCTTATGTGCAATTATCTGGGACTTTTGGTATGATGCCTCAGTTGCAGCCTTATTTTTGTCGACTCTATAAAAATATTGACTGTTGTCCAATTAACTGGTTTTTTAATTGTTTTAGTTTTTGCTTTCTGGTGGAATGATTTTTTAAGTTCGATAAACAGTTTTATGATGGCTCTCAATATTTCCTTTTTTTTAATCAACGGAGACACAAGTATTACATAACGAACATACATTTTTACCTTTAACTTATGTAACGAAATATCATTCTTCCCATTCCGAATGGAAATGGTACTCTTCACCGTCTTACTGCTTACAATAATATTTTTTATTGCTCTACTAACCTAACCGCTGGACATTGATTATGCCTCTTAATGTTCAAAGTAACCCAGATCGTTCTCTGGTCGGTTCTAGCCGATTCTAGTGTGCTTGTGTTTGTTATGGGAATTTGCGAAATTTACGGAAGCTTTGATTTTTACACCTTTGCATTTCTAAAGTTTTAAATATTTTGTGAGCAGAATTACCTTTGCAAGCTACCGGTAGCTCACGATCGACAGGTTGGCGACCACTAAATATACTTTATAAATCGTAGAGTCTAGGATTTCTAAAGTATATTGAAGGGAATTATTACACAGAAAAATTCCTATTTATATTTTTATTATCAAAAATATGTGGCATCAGGCCTTATACGTAGTACCTATGGATTAAAACATAATTCTTCACTACAATTATTGTTATTTATGTTAGTCATCCGATAGTAAAATATGTGTACATCTGTTATAGTTAGCATTTATTCACTTTCTTACAATTTTTGCTAAGTCTGTCGTTTGCATATGTTGTTTGTTAAAGCGAGTAATCTTGCTTACTTGTTTCAGGTAATCTTGACAGACATCAATTATTTGATTTTGTTTTCTTGCCATTTTTGTTTATATATTACAGATAAATTAACGATGCTGTTTCTAACCATTTAATATTTTCTAGACAAGTCAGTATGTGCTGTCAGGCACATATGCTCTTCTGTTTAGTAGTCAAAGAAAAAAGTAATTTTAATTCTAAAATGTTCCTTCTACACTATTAAGAGTTTAGATATAAATGTCATGTTTGGTCCCTTCAGTTTGGATATTTAATAAAGTATAAAATGCATTATATACTTAAAAAATAATAATAAACAAAGAGGGAAAACTGCACATTTTTTAGAATTGCATGACAATATAAATGATGTATACAGGGTGGTACAAATACTGTGCGTGACTATTGCTATCAAAACGGTAGGTTAGGGTTGATTGTGAGTGGGCCGTACCGGTCCCTCCACTGCGAAACGGTAAGTTTGGAGCCCGGTTAAATTAGGAAAAAGTTGTCATTTTTAAGCCTTTTAGATGTCGTTTACAGTGTTGCCAGATTTGTTTTTCTTTTCCAGATATTAAAGAAAATGTGACCATGCCTCAAATTTTCAGTCGGCAATATTTCGAAAACTATGAAGAAAAAAAAGTTCAATTTTATTCTCCATAGCACAGGCTTATCACTTTCTCCGAGTGATGTTTAACTCTTTGAAATATCGATGCAAACGCCCTTTCTTTAGATACAGACCTGGATTTTTTATATCACGGTATACATGATAGGTATACAGTAACCACTAAAAATTTTAACTGTCTCCTGATTGTGAATATTGAACTGTTTTGGCTTATTGTGAGATAAACCATGTTTAGCCTAGTGTTGCTAAAAGACAATCTGCGATTATCTTTATAAATTCTAAAAATGTATGTTACCGATCGCTTTCGAACACTGCCATGATAATGTTCTAACTGAAAAAGGCGATAATGAAGGTTCCCGTTGAACCATCCATTATTGCAAAATCTGTTTTCGTCAGTCCATAAAAATCTTCTGCAAATATCAGGATCTTGCCTCCATCTCAATATCCACAGACAAACTATCCTCCTTCATTGTAATCTGTCAGTCATAAATGTTGAACCTTTTGGCAGCGATAAGGTCTTCAATGTATTTAGACGCAAAATCCTTCTTGCCGACGTTTTTGACACTCTTACTTCTCTTTCGATTTCTCTTAGAGAAACATCTCCATTATTATTATAACCAGTATATGCTAAAATCAACTTTATATTAGGTATTGTAAAAAAAGCATTATAACTTTATTAGAATAATGTAGCAGGTGCCTACCTAATACCTACACTTAATTCCTCTTCACCATTCGCTAATGTAGCAGTTGCATTTCTTTTTTGGGACTTAAAAGAACCGCAAGTTTCTGAGTAGCCACAAAAATATTGTCGTATTTGGAACTTTTCTTTCCGGGTACAAATTATGATAACTTTCATTAGCATTGCGGAGTGCCCTTGCATATGCAAATAACAAATCTTAACTTTTCTTCATTAGAAAAATTATTTTAACAAAATTTTTACTGGAAAAAAAATCTAAAGAAAATTCAATTATCATTACTTTTCACACAATGAATCTGACATCAGACTTAATTTGACAAGTGAACACCTGAAGTTCTTAAACTGTTTTCCATTACCTCATTTGCAAACATTAAAACATTGTGTTTGTAAAAAGAGTGTCATTTCTAACATCCAGAAGATATTTTTGTGTAATAAGACATTTTTGTAATCAATTTAAGATTCCTTTTAATTGGCTTCCTCGGGTTCTGCCAAGTCAACTGCATGTATTATTTAGTGATGGTTTATACCAATAACTTTAATTCAATAAAACATCAAATTCACTTCTTTTTCATTGTACACATAGTAAAACATAAATTTAAGTCTTCCTACACTACGAAATTCATGATACAGGACCGTATAAAGGGCCCAATTCAAAAAAAAAAATAACGATGATGGAATTTTCGGTACCGAAACGTCGGAAGACACATATTTGAGATACATGGTTGAATTTATAATTTAATTGCCTTTCATACAGTCATATAAAAAGAACCAGGTCCGCATTAAAAAAAAAAAAGAGTTGGCATCGGTATTTCAAACATCACTTGGGGAAAGTGATAAGCCTGAGTTATAGAGAATGAAACGTTAAAGAAATGATGTATTGAATTTTTTTTTATCAGATTGATAATTTTTGAAATATTATCGATTGAAAATTTGAGACTTTTTACGTTTTCCTTAATGTCTCTAAAAGCAAAAACAATTTGGCAACACTGTAAACGTCGTATTGAAAGGCTTAAAAAATGGCAACTTTTTCCTAATTTAACCGACTTTGAAATTCTTACTGTTTCGGAGATAGCAATAGTCACACATGGTATTCGGACCAACCTGTAGATGTTTGTCAGGTGGGGCAAGTTTTGACAATCTTCTAATAAAACATTATTGTGATTTTTTTTTCAATTATAAAAGTTCCTCAGTTTCTATGAACAATCAACAATTAGGGTACTGCAATCAAAAACTAACATTTTAAAATGATCAGTTAAAAGTAAATCTACTGAGGGTTTTATTGGTCATTATAATACAGCAATTGAATAAATTTTTAGATAATTTTTCTTAGTTATAGTGACTTTATAAACACTATATGTAAAAACAATTGGTAACACATATTTTCAAAATTTCAGAATACTTTTTGAAGGTCTCTTTACATAAAACATTTGGTAATTCTGCAGTTGATGCCCGCGAACGTTGGAGTTCACACGCTGTTGCCACATCCTTCTCGTAGTAGAAGGAGAGGGCTGCCTGACCTGACCTTAGGTAGGTCAGGAAGGTCAGTTCAGGCAGCCCTCTTCTTCTACTACGAGAAGGATGTGGCAACAGCATGTGAACTCCAACGACAAAATTCTAGTGCGCGATGACTGTCGGTTCACCACCGGCATCAACTGCAGAATTACCAAACATGGTTTTATCCAAGCGTAGTCAGAGTGACTACTATTATACATTTACAGGAAACTTAATTAAGCTAGAGTTCTAAAAATTGATATCTATTAGGTTCTGAACTTCCGCGAAACGTTATAAATACCTTACAACCTTTGATTCTACCAGAAGTGGGTACCATATTTATTTTAAAGAGGATAGCTTGTATTTTATGAGAATTTTAGATTCTAAGTCAAATTCTAATTTCGTTAAAAATTTCTGCTTCAAGTTACAAAATAGCCGTCGCCTTTTAAACTATTATTAGTAGTTAGCAACAGTTTTGGTCGCTGTTATTTAGGCAAAATGCTAGACTGGTTAACGGAAAAGACCAATTTATTTATACCTATATAAGTTTTAAGTAAGGCTAGATGCATTCTCACCACAATTAGAACCGTAGACCGGTTTCACTCTAATTAGAGCTCGTCAGTGCGACATACTAATTGTAGCGAAAATAACCTATAAAGTAATATGGCTCTTACATACTTTGTCCCTATATTAGTGTAGAAATGGGCCAGGGCTGACAATTTACTAAATTGTTAGTTGGTTGTATACAGTCTCTATTTTTTAACACTTTGTGGTATTTGGAGCTGGCGTGACAACATACTACTTGGTTCCACAACTAGGTGGCGGCACGTTGCTTCGTGTCTTAGTATCAGTTTTAAGTTAAAAAAAAAAGTAAAACCTTTTTTTTTCAAGGTTTCACAATTTGGTACTGATTAGTGATTGGAAAGATTGAGATTGAATCCTTTTGAGGATCGAATCCATGGGTCTTGATCTTTTTAAAGATCGAATCCTTTTGTCGGTACTGGGTACTGAATCTGAATCCCATAGAATGAATCCTTTGTGAGTAGTGGGGTGTAGTGAATCTTCTAATGTTAACTTCACGTCTGTCGTCTGATCTTTTCGAATCTACTTAGAATGAAAATGGATATGAATAAAAACTGAATACTCGTGTACTCGGAAGTAAAAATAGGCATAATTAATTGATGTATGTAGACTTAACGCTTATATTTAATTTGCAGCGAATTTTTGTCGACCAAAAAAAAAAAAGATTTTTAGAGGAGATCGCGACTTTGAAAAGTTTCATATTAATTAAACAAATTTGAGGTATTATATATTCCTGACAATTATTGTTATAAAAACAGAATTTGCAGTTTATGGACTTTTCACTATTTCAGGGTGCCGACTCGCCTGGAAAACCGGGAAATGTCACGGAATTTGTAGAGGGAAAAATTTTGCCAGGGAAATCAGGGTAAAATTGATAAAAATCGTGAAAATTGACCAAAAGGCAGGGAATTTTTGTCCGTGTGTGGGAGATTTATATCTTCGCTTTATGATAAATAATTAAAACACAATGATAGGTGCATATTTGTATAAGTAGCGTTATTGTCTATTTGTAATGAAAATTGTGTATGTTTTATAAATGTAATTTTGGAGAAGTGTGTTTTCCGTCATGAGGTGAAGGCCTACTGTATTCTGTAGTAGTGTGTTGTACACTTTGGGGATAGATTCTAGAATATCTAAGTTGGGTAAATAGGTTTTGGCATATCGGGGGAAAGACAGGGAAATTGATATGTTGTTTCTGGTGGGAATGATAAAATTTCTTTTTATTTGTATCATTTTGTACCTATGATACCTACTTTGTAAAATCTATAATAGTTGAAAACATTGTAAAATATAAAGAATTATTTCAAAATAACTGTTCGTTAATATATATTTTATTATTTCACTTTTAAAATTAACTTCTTATTGATAGAGTATCAAATAATAACTAAACAGTTATAGTATTAGCCTGTGAGTGTCAAGAGCAAGAGAGCACCCCTTATAGCTAGCGGCTGTCTACCGCACATAGTTAATGTTTTGTTTTTTGAATCCTGGTACAGGAGGGTTCATATATGTCGGATTGGAATCCTTTTTAATGTTCTCATCCTCACACACACACACACAAATTCTCATTCTATTCCTTTCTTTCGTCTGGCCACCTCAGCAGGTCATTTTTCCCCATGCTCTTTACCACACGTCAGCAAAGCTGTGAGAGCGAGAACATCTGAGAGGTGGCTGCCAAAAAACCGAATACGTGCCAGTGCTTGCTTAAACTTCACCCCACAAATCAAGCTGCCCGCAGGAGACAGTATTTGTGAGGGTGAAAGTTGGTTTGACAGGTGTATTGCCACCTAAGTCAAGTCACTTGCCCAATTCGAAGCCTAAAAGAGATAACCTCTCTCCGAGATCGCCTGGACCAGACATCTATCAGTGTTTGATTCGAGGCGGTATCATGAAGTCCCGCACCTTAGTAGCATCCAAGTGAGGTCGTCTGCCCGTTTCGAATCTCACATAAGATGCCTCAATATCTAGTTATAATCCACCCCTAGAGATCTCAGCTCTCCTCCGGGTTCGTCTAGACCCAACACCCACTAGTGCTAGACATCCTATCGAGTTTCGCTCCCGAGCGAGGCCGTCCGTCCATTTCGAAGCACACAGTGAGGGCCTCAAACTCGTGTATACCACTCATCGGAGATCTCAACCCCCTACGGGTCCTCTGGACACACGACGCCCGCCAGCGCTCAATCCAAGGCAGTATTATCTGGAACCCCGTTCCCGAGTGACGACCAAGCGAGGTCACTTGTCCATTTCTAAGCCCACTGTGGAAGCCTCAAAATCCGGGTGCACATCACACCCCAGAAATTCCTCCAGGCTCACCTGGATCAGATCCCAGTCAGTGTTTGACTCCGATTAGTGGCCTCTTATGTCAGGCCGGAGTTACCTTGGGTCTATTCTTTTAGTTAGTCCCCGGACCCACAGCGGAAATAAAGTACTCTCATTTATTGTCGCTAGTATGCACCATTGTTAAGAAGAACTTCTGGAGTCCTTGTCTAAATTTCTCAATAATAGCCAAATTAATTGCTTAAAATGAAAGCTGGCTTTGGAAAAGTAACAAAGTAAAAGCTCTGTAACCAATGTCCACAAACAGAACTGTTCTTGTTAGTTAGAGTACATTGGTGTTCAACAATTAAGTAATTTTAAATTTTGTGTGTTGTAAACTGTTCAGCGAAAACTTGAAAGAGTTCTAGCTGCATTAGGAAGCATTTTTAAATAAGAAGATTTACGTCAAATCGTCACCAAATCATCTCTGGAATCTGCTGTTTTCGTTTGTCTGTTTACTTTTTGGACAGTTTTCAGTCATGAGGCGAAGTATAGATCTTCTTGTGGTGCTAATTTAATGAGATGATTCAACTAACACCCTAACTAGGCTGTATAAAATTGGTAGAAAATTATTAGTTTTACATTTACTTCAATCCTAACTTATTTTATAGACAAACAAGCAAATAAGATGTTTTAAGTTTGAACATAGGTACTTCACAAAAAATGACCAAAATAAGACCATAAGCAGATTAGCCAATACCAAGAGTTGCCATTTCCTAAGAGCAAATGGAGTATTCTTGACTGCAAGTGGATTTATCTTAATAAATTTTGAGTTGAAATTACCTTTTCTTATCTTCAAGTAATTTAGTGTTGAGTATTAACTGCCGTTAAAAATAATATTCTTTGTTCAATATGTTTCTCTTATCAACAATGTTCAACAAGATAATAAATAAATGATATAAAATTTCAATTAATAATCAGAATCCTGTATTAAGAATACATAAGCTTATGGAAAAAAAGGAAACAGGAAACATAAGATATTTTGTGTTCAAATCAACATAGGCTTCAGTATTATAAGATAATATTCATATGGTATTCACAACTGCCGTTTTGTTGTGCCAGTAGTGGTTAAAATTACGGATGTCCTAATTCCATGAGGGAAGTTATTGAAGAATTTCATGTAGAAATCACAAAGATTTTTTAAAGTTAATTGGAGAGACGTAGTATATACTTTTTGTGTCGTTACTGTATACTGTTTGTAGAATCTTATTTATATTTAAATTGGTACAGTATACATTCTTATAGCTAATAGTTTATAATGAACTTAAAGTTAGTCAACATTTTAAGTGAATCGAAGGTTTCTGCTTATTCACAAGTCTCCAAGTTTTATTAATATAAGCATGATTGATTGCAAATCCTTGTTAATCTTTCTTTGGTAAGTAGTTTTTTTAAGTAAGACCATTATTTCAAGTGACAAAAGCATCTTGCTTAAATAAAATAGGAAAAGCTGACATAGGCATCAAGGAAAAGAGCTTTATTTGATACCTATCAGAAATTTTGCATCAACTTTTTCACTCACTTTCTCTGCAACACATACTATTTTTCCCTGGTTCAGCTAAATATTATTGTTGATTTCAAATTCAAAATATGATAGAGGTTTAATGCATAAATTGTTCAAACTGCTAACCACTGAGCATTTTTGTTTTGTTTTTGTATGTGAAAGTTGCATAATTGAAAATAATAAAATGTGTGTTAAAAAAATCAGTTAAATAACCTTAAGAGTGCTAATACGTGAAATAAAAAAATGTGTGTATCCTGTTTTTGTGTCTCAGGTATGTATAAATATTTTAAAATTTTAATGCTATATGAAGGTTAAGGCATACAAAGGTTTGACCTGTGTACACTGTGATCACTTTTATTTCGCTCACTGTTGGGATGTTCCAAACCATGAGAGGTGCACAGTCAGATGAATTACAAAAAATGTGTGCCATTTTATGTTATTTATAATTCGAAGACAAATTTTGAATAGATCCTGCAATTCCTAAACTATCCTGAAAAAAACTTGAAAACTTTAATTTTATTATTTGTTTATAATCTAATATTTTATCATATCGACTGTCGTTAAAGTCGGTGGCTTTCTGTAACTGATTATGAGCTATCACACGGACAGCTTAAAATATCTGGCCTACTAGATTTTTATTTTCCATGGCCAACTTTTGTTTTTCTTTTGGGCGCCATATTGGATTTTTACACCATTAGATAGAGTAAAAAATTACAAGTCCAACTATGTATCACACAAGGCTTATCTAAAACTAGTTAACTACCTTAATACCGCGATACAAAATTTCATAAGACATAAATCACGTTTCCATGACATGTCACATGGATTTGATTTAGATACATTCGACTTTTAATTTAAAATTTCATTGTATCAAATGAATTTATCATGTTATAATTCAATGGCAGCCTCGGTGGTTCAGTGGTAAGGACATTTGCCCCTGGACCTAAGGGTTGTGAGTTCGATTCTCAGCAGAAGCGTCAAATTATTTTTCAGTACATACTGTAAATTAACACAAATTGAGGTTGTGAAATTGTGTCCGAGCAAGTTGAATGTCTGCACGTTATGCCCTTCAAAGGGGGGTGAAGCCTCTGCCCTGTGTAGCATTCAATTTTGGGCACATTAAAGGGGTTCATCAATATTTCCAGGATAGTTCGCTCGGCGTCGGTGATTGGCAATAGTCACAGGAATTTGCCAACGTTAAAGAAACAAAATACAAATACAAAAAATATATAATTAAATGAATCTAACATTTCAGGAGAGTCAAGTAATATCATTTTAACATTGGCCGGTAATATGTTGCGCTATACACATACAACGAATATAATATTGAATAAATAGGTCGGCAGCCTATTTATGTGCATTAATAGTATTATAGGTGGTGTGCTATCTCTGCCTGAGCCTATAAAATAAATTCAGGTTAATAGGACATCCAATTTTTTATGTCTCTTTGCCGACAGATTAATTGTCATCATTAAGTAGCAATATCTAAGGGGACCGTTGTGCCAATGTATTGGACAAGAGATTGGAATCGTTGAATTAAATACTCGGTGACAGTTTAGGCAATATGAGGGGGTGTCCCTCCTGCTGGAACCACTTAAAGGTAGTTAACTATGATGAGTCATGTGTGGTATGAATTCTTAATTTTTTATTCTATCGATGAGGTAAAAATCCAATATGGTGCCTATAATAAAAACAATAGTTGGCCATGGAAACTCAAAATCTAATAGGCTTAAATGAATTCTAAGCTATCTGTTTGATAGCATGTAGCCAGTTATAGAAACTCACCAATTCTAGCAATATTTGATTCGATAGTAAAAAATAATCCAAAAAAAAATTAGAATATGCAAGTTTTCAGTTTTTTTTTTCTTCAGAAATGATGGTCCAGGGCTGACAATTTACAAAATTGTTAGTTGGTTGTACACAGTCTCTATTTTATAACATTTCGTGTTATTTGGAACTCTCGTGACAACATACTACCTGGTTCCACACCAAGATGGTGACCCAGCTGTACATCTCACAATGTTCTAGGAGGCTGGCTACCATAGCCGTATTACTTTATAGGTGTGTTCTCGGTGTAATTAGTATAATGTACTGACGAGCCCTAATTAGAGCGAAACCGGTCTGCGGTTCTAATTATGGTGAGAATACAACTAGACTTACATTTCAGTAACTATACAAGACATCCAGAATTTGTTTTCACATAATAAATAAGCATAAAAGGGTGAACGTTTTTGTAATTTAACCAACTCTGTATCTCAGATGGTTTGTGAGATCCCAATAGTAAGCCAGTGAAAAGTGACCACTGTGTATAAATAAATATACATGACAATTTGCCTTATTTTATTCATTTCAAAAGTTGGTTATAGCTGGTAAAGCACATGAGGAATATTATCAATCCTATCATTTAAATTTGTACTTAAAGTTTGCTATGAAACTTAAGGTTTTCAACTTGCTTTTTTGTGGTTAAATAATTGAAATGGGTGCTCGTAAATGAATTTTTTTCCCCACTTAATTAAATGCTTGATGAAGTAATTATCGTTCATTTTGTGTAGATTTAGCTGCCAAAACAGTCACTTGCTTGTGGTGTTGCTAGATTTACTTTAATGGCATGTAATATGAAGCGCGAGTGGTTTCTAGGGAAAAGTTATCTTAGGACTGGCTTGCAAATCAAGGTTGTCTGAGCCTATTGCATACAAAAATATTTTGCAAACTATTGTATAATCACATATTTTCTATTTAGCATTGTTATTTCTTATCATTTAAAGTTCTGACAAGTCTGGCAACACTACATCCATTAAGGATTATTCATGAAATGTTGTTATGGCCAACTTGAATTGACTTAATATAGGACTCAATATGTTAATAAACAAATTAAGTCCAATATAAGGTAATGAAGAAGTTCTCTGACGTATCAAGAGCAATGTTTTTTTTTCTCTGATACAGGCTTTAAATGTGTTTTTTTAATAGGTGAATAGATTTTGCTTTCTGGTTTATCATAACTATCCAAATTTTATTTTGTATTATACAAGATTGTTTAGACTTAGTGACCTATCAGTTGTCAGAGAATTTATGAATTTAAAAAAATTCCATCTGGGTTTACATGATCTTTTTTTAACGCTTTCAGAGTCGTATTGGATATACTTCAAGTTGATATTAACTTTCATATTTTAGTAGATTTGCACGGTGTTTCACTTTAGTTAAAATTGTTTGGGATATTGGATCATTCACTTTTATGAATGATACTCACCGTTAGATAAAATTTATTACTAAACGAGAAAGACTGTTAAGGACTGGAAAGTCTATCTAGAAGAAATATATCACAGAGAGGAAATTAATTGTGAAGAAGTTTATAAAGGAAATACGAAAGATAAACCCAGATGATCTGGGCCCACCCATTTCAAGATTATGAATTTGAGATGTTTTAACTTATTGCAAAATGTTATAAAATCTGGAGAACTGTCCAGTAATGTTATGAAGAGTGAAAGTATTACTATTCAACAAACAGCGATCATTCGAAAATGCAACCAACACAGGACAATAAGTGTACAGTTACGTATCAAATATTCTGCCAATCATTATAAAAAATTAAATAAGCAAAATTTTGTCTGATATCAAAATTTATTTCCTTTTGAATAAGATATTTGTTCCCCTTCTGTGTTCTTTTTTCTGTTTATAAATAATCATTTTTGTAGGGCATTCATATCATAAATCTTGTGTCATGTTGATTACCTTAATACCTCCTTTTCGATGGATATTCATAATCAATGTAGACCAGCCTAGGCATTTCTATATAGATTGTAGTTTATCCTTTTGCTTTGCAATTGAAGTGCGAATAGGATCTAGTGGGGGGTGTTTTGTTGATGGTGGTGTAATGTGATTTTTCTGTCAGATTGTCACTGGGTGGCCAAAATTCAAAAGCTAAGGAAAGCAGAGTAGTGATGTAAATGTTCTTATTCTGACCCGGAAACGAATTCAAACAAGTGTAACCGGGGGCAAGTTTTGTATATACTTTAAAAAAGGAAGAATCAATTTCTTGTCAACCATAACAGTGCTGTTGTCCCGACAAAACGATTTGTTAGCGTTTGCGCTTGATACTTCATATGCAGTTGGATTAAACACTCATAATTGCCTTTTGTAAAAGGCTATTTCACTTTTTGGATAAGCGGCAGTTTTTTCAATCATATGTAGCAGTAATGATAGCATCAAGTTTTCTTTATTTCTTCTTTTTCCTTGTAAATCTAAAGCTCTTTTTCCTCTCTTTTGAATTAAAAAGAGCCTACGTAACACATTGGACCTAGACTTAAAAATTTTCATAAAGATGTTAACACTTTTACTTTTATTCCTTACTACCTGAAAAGGAGAAAAGGGCCAAAGTTAACATATGCCCAAAATTTCTAAGAGCATCGATATGAAGTGCCTTACACTCGTGACACATCGTTGGGCCGACACATCGTAAAGTCGACACTACAATAGAACGCCGATTCGACGGAGAATACCGCTTTTTTCTGTATTTGTCTGGACGACTGGCTCTAATATTGATCTCTGCTGCTCTTCATACTTAGTTACAAAACATGACATATAAGCGAAATTGAAAAAAAAATGCCAATTTATATGCACGCTGGGCAATACGCGCTCTTTATATGTTTAAGATGGCTTACATAATAAAGTTATTTGTGTAAAAAAAATATGTTGAGTTAATAGATACAAATGAACATCTTATGGGTAAGTGATTGTTATATATGTAAATATGTATGAAACTCAATCCTGACTCACCTTAATGAAAAGGTCATTTTCAAATTTAAAAAAAAATCGATTAATATAAGATTTTATTCCATATTTTAATTACAAAAATGTGATTTAAAGTGAAGCCACATATTATTAAGCATTTATTTTTAAGAAAGTTATCTTTGATGGCATCTACTTTCTCACATTTTATAATGCATAGCTGCAAGATTGTTTGACAATTTATGGTTGCGAGGGCAGAAGGTTTAGTACTTATTTTTTATAAGTGTATATAGGCAATGAGGAAAAAATCATTGGAGATTGGTTGTTTGTGTAAAAAAAATTGTTGTTAGAAATAAATAAATATACTTATGGATAAATCGTTGTTTTCGAAGAAGATATAAATAAGTCTCAATTACAATGTCCACACTCAAAGAAACTATGGAGAATGACAGGCAGTTCTGTTATTGTCGTAAAAAAATCGAATGATATGTTTTATTCAATTTTTTCATTAAAACAATTTGATTTAAAGAAAAACCAGGTTTTCATAAACTTTCCATTTTCTTCTTTTATTGCCAAATATTTTCAAAAAAGCTCGTCTTACATTATTTTTTAATGCCTTTATTGGCGGCAAATTTATTTTTCAAAATTTATTATGCCTTTTTTTAAATAATGAACAAAATAAGGAAAAAGCTGTCTTTTATATTATTTTCTAATGCTTATTTGCTGCAAATATATTTTTTTAAATTTATTATCGACGAAAGGGTTTTAAAATATTTCACTGCCATAAAATAATAATAATGTTATTAAAATATTTCCCAAACATTTTAGATCATTTATATGAACACTCACTTCCATAGCGCACTTTGTCGCGTCCAGACTTTTTATTATGAGTAGCAGAATGTTCGCCACATGATTGTACAATTATTTTCTTATGCTGGTTGCATTTTCGCGCATTCACTGTTTTTTTAATACCTAGTAATACTTTAATTCTTTATAAACTCAGTGGGCAGTTTTCCCGACATATAACATTTCTCAATCTGCACGTTTTTATAATATTCATTGATAAATTAAATTGTCCGGTTATTAATAATAAACTGCCTGATAAATAAGGTTGGAACTGAAATGGTATCAAAAACTTTTTAATATTTTAATTACAATTTAGACATATATTTACTATTTTAGTTTAAGTATGTTTTATTAAAATTCGCACTTGCTGCGGCTACATTTTTTGTTGTAGACAAACCTTATTAAGGCGACTTTTATTAATTTTTTTCAAATATATCGGAATAAATGTGTGCTTTTGTAAAGGTGTGTATATGCATCAAGATTATTCAAGATTCTCACTTATTAACATTTGAAATGAAATAACTCTTTGCAACAAAGCAGTTGCTGTACGCAGATTTTTTAAATACTTTTATTTGCTATTTACTATTTTTAAAAATAAAACTCGCTACCACATATAACTTGCTGCATACAAGTTTTTTAACAAATATTTACTGTTTAACAACAGGAATTTTTTACGCAAATTTGTTACCATTACGCATTTGCTGCGCCAACACTTTTTTCTTATTGCGAATCAATAAATCTTATCAAGTGCCTTTTATTAATTTTTCTCAAGTGTCGGAATAAATGTGTGCTTTTCTGAAGGCTTCACTATATATGTGTCAAGATTTTTGAAGATTATAGCTGAATGGGAAGGATTTAAGATTTGAAATGAATGAAAAACTTTTTTAATACTTTCATTTACTACCTATTTGATTACCAATTTTTTAAAATTAAAACTTGCTACCACAACAAACTTGCTGCGTCGGCACTTTTTTGTTATTACAAATGGATCTCTTATTAGGTGCCTTTTATTATTTTTTTCAAATATCATAAAAGATCTGTAAGTTTGGCTATTTAGGTTTGCTTAAAATGGTCTTATAAATTCAAAACAAGGGTTCTCTTAAGTTAATCATAGGTATATTATATCAACACATTGCATAAACTTTTAGCACTCCGTGATGAATTACAGTCGACCAATAAATTAGTGTACGTTCGCCTAAATGGATTGGTGTATGCAGGGGTTGCATACATGTAGGCGCTGTCGGTCGAACGATACGTACTCTTGCTGTGCATGATTACCTTTTATGATTTAACATAAAATTCTAAGCTGATTATATAATACATAAATGTGTAAAAAATAATTTTCGACATTCCAGGTTTTTATGCAACTTTTGACAGGTATCAGTTTCGTAATTAGTTCTTTATTTTAAATAGAATTACATACTAAATTTTTGGACTCTCATTAAAATTTTAAGCCAACATGTTAGCAAATTATTGTCTAAAATTCAGTTTAGAAGTTATTCAACTTTAAAATCCCATGCAACCTATATCTCAGATGCTAAGCTAACAAGACTTTCATCTTAAGCGAGAATTCAGATCCACATCAGCCACAGCATACATATTACCAGGCAACCAATTAGAAACCAGATTAGGAATTCAGCGTCAATAATTGTACCGCCCACTTTCAAATTGACAGTTTATTTGATTTGAATTTTAGCGCGCTACAGTATAGTTTTATTTTTAATAAAATTACGGCTGTGCTTATGAATTTGTATATTGAATCTAGTTCAGAGTTAAGAAACAACTCGTCATTAGTCACTAAGTGAAGACTGGAACCTGTAATGAGCATTAACAGGGTGCCCACTCGTCTGGAAAACCGGGAAGTAGAAGGACCAATTTTGTCAAGGAAATCAGCGAAAAATTGTGAAAATCGACTGAGTCAGGAAGTTTTGTTTTTGCAAGGAAAACATTATTTGTTTTCGTATTATGATAAATAATTAAGGCACAAAGATATGTGCATTTTTTATAAGTAGTTTTTCGTTTATTTGTAAGGAAAATTGTGTATGTTTTATTAATATAGTTTTAGGAAAGTGTTTTCCGCCATGAGGCGAAGACATAACTGTACTCTGTAGTAGTGTGTTACATTTTGGGGGTATATTGTAGAATATCAAAGTCAGGGAAATTGATATGCTGTTTTTAGTGGGAACCCTGACTGATAAGTACACTTGGAGAACCCAAATGACCATAACATATCTTTTTATAGATGTTTCATCCTCTGATATGACGCTAACTTTGTTGGTGAAACGATTGTCAGGTCTTTAAAAAAAATGTGTTTTGGAGATTTGGGTTCTCCAAGTGTGCATATCGTCATTTATTTTTTAGTTATTTAATCTAGTTTGTAAATTAGGATACTCTGCATAAATGATGCACAGTTATGGAAAATACATTATTATTATGTAGTACCCATAGGGTAAGGTTATGACAAAATCTTCTATAATATATTATGTGAGAGTATTTTTTATGAACAGGGGTTAAAAATGGAAAATTGTTCATTGGGAATACTCCTTTTTAAGGTCCAGATTCAAAGATAGCGGAAAAGTAGTCTGAACACAGATCATTATGGTTACAAATTTCGATAAAAACCTTCTAAAACCCGAATATCACCTGCATCCGTACCTTTACTACAGACTATTTATGATTTATCCGTTTATCGATTTATTGGCTGAAGAGGAATATTTTTTCAAAAATTCAGTTTGGCATAATTTTACCGAACCTGAAAAAGGGGAGGATAAAGGAAATTTTTGATAAAGTTGAATAGTATTGCAAATGAATGGAAAATTCATTCTGAAATAAATATTGGAGCTATAGTTTCTTTTTTCTACATTCGGATGAAACTATAGAAATGTATATGTAACCTGTCTTTAATGTTCGGAAACTACGTAACCGTAACTGACAACTGACATTTTAAAATAAAATACGGACCTATTCGGGTAGTATCAGAGACTCCCCGACTACGAATTTTATATCTTTTCCTGATTGGCTATTTGTAACTCCTATGCTGTGGCTGATGTGGATCTGAATTCTCGCTCATCTTAAACCTTATGCTTTTAAGAAGAGGTGGCCCGAAATTAATCTTATTATACAGGTAACTTTAATGCTGTGCTTGTTAGTTGCTTTCATAACAAGCTTACCCATTGACAATATTAACACACCACTAACCCAAAAAAATCAATAGGTAATGAAAAAAAGTTGGTGTCTACGTGTGAGGTCTATGGATGTGAATTATTACCTGTAAAACATCGTACTTGAACACAATGCCATTTGCGGGCGGTAATTTTTAGTTCATGCAAGATAATGCATGTCTTCATGGCTGGACAGTTCATTGACTACCTGCATGCTGTTGATATTGCGTTATGGAATGACCACCTAACAGTCCCAATCTCAATGCCATTAAGCATTTATGGGACCATCTTAAAAAACAGTCCGAGGTCGTAGACTCCCACCTGGGAACTACAATCAACTGGTGATGTGGTTGAAGAATGGGGGAATATTTTCCAGGATAACAATAATTTAACTACATTATGCATGCTCCTATCGCTAGCATGCCAAGGTGTATGAATGCGGTAGTTAAGAGTAGAAGAGGGCTTACAAGGTACTAACGTCACATTGGATCCAATAATTGTATTCCTTTCGATTTTGTAAATATTTTTGATTTTCTCACAATAAGGTCATGATTCGCAGATTTCTTTCTCAAATGATTGTGTTTTCATTATAATTCAGTTTAATTTTATTTTCATTAATGTAATTATTTAAGTTTAATAAAGCAGTGTATTAATTTTGTCCAGGAGTTTTATCAAGGATGTGCAATATTTTTTTTTAGTTTTTGAATATTTAAAAATTGATGAGTTTATAATTACCTAAGCAAGTCTAATATCATTTTAAGTCATTAAGTAACCATTTATGATAGGTAACAGGAAACAACCACATTGTTTCTTTTCTTGAAAACAACAATCATGACAGTCATGGTTGCAATGATCAGACCACATCACTTTTAGACTGATGTGAAGTAACTAGAGCAATATTAACAATTGACAATCAAGACTTTTCCTTGCGGCTTGTGTTACTTTGCGATAGTCATTTTTTAAATTGCATAATCTATTGCCAATAAGTTTTTGTTTAAAATGTCAAAAATAGTATCAAATGTATTAGTTTATGAGGACTATCTACGTATTTAGAGTTACATTAAAAATTTCTGGTAGTTTTTGCCACTCATGTTACAACAGCATTCATCGATTGTCCTAGTTATGTGATGTAAAAATTACTTATTTTTTGCTCTTGATATTCTGACGTTTTTATATTAAAAAGTACTTCCAAGTTATTATTGGGTCACTGCGAATTTAATTAATATTTTAAGTTTGTTAAAATGTTAAATTTTCAGTGGCGCGTGTGCTAATAAAATCTTTGTAATATACATAAATGTGTTTTATTTTAATATTATAACTACATTAATTACACCTTTAATAAAATTATTTTTAACTAAGAATATGAATGGTTTGTTCTTGCAAGTAACGATTTTGTATCAAGATAATGCAAGGAAGGCATAAAAAGAAAAAAAAGTGGAAAAAAATGTCTTGGAACAGGGTAAATGTCGACTCGATTTTAGGATTGTTACTGATTGTTAGAAGAAAAAATGATATTAAACAGTACTTCCAAGTTATTATTGGGTCACTGCGAATTTAATTAATATTTTAAGTTTGTTAAAATGTTAAATTTTTAGATGCTCGTGTGCTAATAAAATCTTTGTAATATACATAAATGTGTTTTATTTTAATATTATAACTACATTAATTACACCTTTAAGTAAAATTATTTTTAACTAAGAATATGAATGGTTTGTTCTTGCAAGTAACGATTTTGTATCAAGATAATGCAAGGAAGGCATAAAAAGAAAAAAAAAAGTGGAAAAAAAAATGTTTTGGAACAGGGTAAATGTCGACTCGATTTTAGGATTGTTACTGATTGTTAGAAGAAAAAACAGCTTTATATATTAAAACATGTAATTTTTAAAAACTAAATATTTACAATAAATTTACTCTATACAAAACTTGCCTAATTTAATTTGCTCCTTTACCAATTTCTCACATTCCAATTCGAATTGACTATCTGCAAACTGTATCCTTTTTGGCCTTGATTTGGGTTGAACCTTCTTTGGAATAGGCACTGGTGGATTGAATCCCATTTCTTTCATGGAAAAATCATTGAACAGTTGTTCTGATGAGCTATAAGTTAAATATGTGTAAGTTTAGACACAGTTTTCTCTATTTGCATTGTACATGTTATGTAAATCCCGAAAGTAAAGTTATAACTTAGCTCATTTTCTTATTGCTCACAATTTACAGAAAAATCGGTCAGTATAATTTTTAAAAAAATCGGCACTATGTATCTGAGTGAAGGTTGGATCCTGTGATGAGCACTGATAATAAATTGATTCATCCCTCTAATGACACTGATACTTTGTGCGTGAAACGCTTGTCATTCATTCAATAAAATGTCTTCACCAGCCTAATAATGAGTGAATACAAGGTATTCAATTCATAAAGTAAGTCGTAAATATATATACAGGTGTTCCAAAATCAAACAACACTGAGATAGACTAGCTCAGCCCTTAAAAAAAGCCTATATACTTTGTGAGTGAAACGCATATCATGTATTAATCGCTCTGATGACACTTAACTTTGTTAGAGAAATGAGAGAATGGGTATGAAATGTGTTGTGATGAATTGGTTTTTCGAAAAAGTACTTATTTTTATATGTACTGAAGAATTCATTATCTGCTCCACTACAATCCATACATAGATATAATTTGTAACTATCTGTGTAGAAAAAAAGGCACTTTACTCAAAAAATGTCTGCACCAGCTCATGAGTGAGTACAAGGTATTCAATTCATGAAGTCCCATATATATATATATATATATATATATATATATATATATATATATATATATATATATATATATATATATATATATATATATATATATATATATATATATATATATATATATATATATATATATATATATATATATATATATATATATATATATATATATATAAATACATACATACATACATACATACATACATACATACATACATACATACATACACATACAGTGTGTCCCAAACTGGATGGGAATGTATTGCTATCTCCGTTATTATTTAATGATAGGGAGACATGTTTTGTAGAATTTATGGCTCGTTCCAAATATGACTTGTATTTTGCCCTGCCTCTTTTGTTTGAGTTATTTTGAAAAAACAAATTTTGCCAATTTCTTTTTTCTTAAATATCTAAGTAGGCGTTGATCTGACATGTCTAAGACTTGCACATTATCAGGGCACTTTTTACAGACTAATCTTCTTGTGGCTGTTCTCAACTTTGAATTGTCATTTGTTTTTGAGCTACAGGTATCAACGTTTGTTTTTATTATGGCAGCCATATTGGATTTTTTCTCATGTGATAGCCTGTGAAAAGAGCTTTCCAATGATGTACAACATGCTTGAGAAATCTTGTAATTGCACTGACAATTTTGAGGAAAACCGTTTTGAGGATAGTAGGCTATGAAATCTAATACCAGAAAACAAACGACAAAAAAAGTGTTCAAAAATCAGTAGGCCGTGGAGTCCAACAATAGACTTCTACTTTTAACATAATATTCCGTAATGATTCACGAAAAAAAAAAAAAAAAAAGAAACTTTAAGCACACCAATGAATCTGCCCTTTATTACAAATGATATTTTACATTACAACATTATCCTAAAAAATGGTTATAATTTAATTAAATAGGTAAATCTAGTAAATAACTAAATTTACTAACAAAACTCAATAAAAAGCAAATTAATGATTTACGAAGATGCCTTTGAAAATTGTTTGATTTTTAAACGTGTCAACTGAAAAACAACAGAAGAAAGGTTGCTATGGATATAACACATCGCGACAACTAAGAATACTGTCATTCTTAATTATCTGAACAATTTGAGGTGCATGTAACACGTTTCTTAAAATTTTCTACTAAATAGTTTGTTTCCTGTTTATTTTAAATATTATTCAACAATATGTTCAGTACTGAAGAATATTTTGACATATTGGAATGTTATATTCGTTCTAACCGAAATACTGAGGCGGCTGCAAATTCATATCAAAACAACTACCCAGAAAGACGACAACCAAACACCAAAATATTTTGCAGGATACTGACCAATCTATTGAACGACGGTAGCTTCCACGCAAAGAAACTACCAATGCCTAGAAATGAAGAAAGAAATAATGCCGTCTTACAGGTTTCAAACGAAAACCCTCCGCAATCTGTTCATTTTATGGTGAACAAATTGACGTTCCAAAAAGTACGGTACACTATATATTAAAACAAAGTCATTACCATCCATACAAACGTACAATTGTACAAGGCTTTAAATGTTGACGATTACGCTAAGCGACTTCAATTCTGCAGATGGTATCGAGGACAATGTCGGCAAGATAAAAATTTTTATTTGAAAATAATATGGACTGATTAATTCAGTTACAAATTCTGGTATGTATAATCGCTATAATAGGCATTATTGGGCAAATAAAATCTCAATCTAAAGGAAGAAAGACGATTGCAAGACAAATTTGGTATTAATGCTTGGTGCGGCTTATTAGGTAAAAAACTTATTTTTATTATTAGATTAGACTTAATTGTAAAAAATTTCAGGTAACTTCATTGTTGGTCCATTCTTTTTTGAAAATAATTTAACTGGGGAAAGGTATCTTAATCTATTGAGAAATGATATCTTACCAACAATTAGAAAAGTTCATGATAATTTAGACGAGATTTGGTACCAACAAGACGGTTGTCCAGCTCACAATGCTAGGGTCGTCAAAGAATTTTTGTACCAAAATTTTAATAATCGTGTCATTTGTAACACCGGGCCGGTTCATTGGTGTACTCGAAGTCCTGATATAACACCCATGGATATTTATTTTTGGGGTACTCTGAACAATGATTTGTATAAATTCGATCCACCACAAAATATCAATGAATTACGAAACAGAATCACGGAAGCTATAAATAATATTAACCAAAATACCCTCACCAGAGTTTGCAGGCATGTTTCAAAAAGGTGTATAAAGTGCAATGAACAAAATGGTGGCCATATTGAACAATTTTCTCTTTAGTGTATTTTTAAGTTTCTATTGTATTATTTGTTGAGTTCCCTTTCTAATTGTGTTGTTTTGTGGAGTTTAAGTTTCTATTTGTTATTGCCGGGTTTCATTATTAAACTGTTTCACATAATATTATTACCTAATTAAGTATTGTAAATTAAATCACAATATTTTTTTATCGTGAATCATTACGGAGAATTATGTTCAAAGTAGAAGTCTATTGTTAGACTCCATGCCCTACTGCTTTTCGAGCACTTTTTTGTCATTTGTTTTCTGGTATTGGATTTCATAGCCTACTATCCTCAAAATTGTTTTTCTCAAAATTGTCAGTGTAATTAGAAGATTTCTCTAGCATGTTGTACATCATTGGAAGGCTCTTTTCACAGGCTATCACATGAGCAAAAAATCCAATATGGCTGCCATAATAAAAACAAACATGGATACCTGTAGCTCAAAAAAAATGACAATCCAAAGTTTAGAATAACACAAAAAAATTACTCTGTAAAAAGTATCCCGATAATGTGCAAGCCTTAAACATGTCAGATCAACGCCTACTTAGATATTCAAGAAAAAAGAAATCGAAAAATTTTGTTTTTTTTTCAAAATAACTCGAAAACGAAAAAAGACTGAGCAAAATACAAGTCATATATGGAACAAGCATGGAATTCTACAAAACATTGTCAATTTAACCGTCTCCCTATCTCTAATAATAACAGATATAGCATTATATTCCCATCCAGTTAGGGACACACTGTATAGTAGAAACAATTTGCCATATTTTATCGAAATAACTTATTGTTTGAAAATGTACAAAAATTTTCCGACAATAAACTTTAAATGTTTGTTTCCTACCCAACAAACCTTAGGTTAATAGCAAATTGAGTTATTGAAATTTGAAGCATTTAATAAAAATTTGCTACCAAAACGCACTTACTGCGTCTCGATTTTGTTTCTTACAAACATATTTCGATAAAAAACGCAATAAAATAATGGTGTTCGAAAAAGAAATTGTAGGGATCACCAACGACTAATGGGCCAGCCTGTGATTGTCAAAATAATTTAATAAGATGCAGCTCAAGACACCCATAATTCACTTATACAATTTTTTCTCGTCTCTTGTATAATAATAATTATATTGAGCTTTACCGTAGAAATGCGTCACCCTGTATATATGTAAACAGATAAAAACTGAACGTAAACCCGGATATGGATTTTAGGTGGCCTAGTTTGCGCTCATTTGAAGAAATCTTGAGAGAAAAAATAACTAACCTGTTGCATATTAGCCCTTTTTGTAAAACTTCGATCATATCTATATATGTTGACAAACATCACAAACAAGGTTTAGTCCACCCACTAACATTAATAAAATCATAAAGGAATAATTTGCACTTGTATATTAAAATTCCCAAATAACACAAATAATTTGTCAACTGAAATTGAAAACAGATAAACGATCTAATAATATACGATAAACGTCAGTTACAGCGTGTAACTGATCTGCACAATGATATCAAATATTCTGTTGCTAGGTAACAACCTATAGACCAGTTTTTACCATTGTCAATAAAAAGCGGTGATATTAAATATACATTTAATAGCTCAATTTTCTGTAAACCATGAAAGCTGAATTTTGGTACATAGTTAGGTCTTTCCCAAAGCAACATATCCATCAAATTTGATCGAAATAGCTTTGTAATTTTCGGGAAATTTTCCCGAAAGAAATCTCAACATTTTCCCGGAAAACTCCAATATTCTTGGCTAACGAACTCATCCAGCTATTAATAAAAGAAAGGCACTTGCCGAGTTTCATCAAAATCGGTTAATTACTTTTTGAGTTATCGGATCGAAACTGACCCCGGATATGGGTTCTAGGGGCCAAATTCGCGCTCATTTGAAATTTTTTTTGCAAAGTCTCACCGATACCTCTCTATTAGTGTTTTTAAAAATAAACATTCACTAAAAACTAACCTTCTCAAACTATTTCGGAAATTTGACATTTTTATTTGTGTATTCGTGATCAGCAGAAAATATATAAATGTTTCCTAATCTAACTGAACCTGTTGCTCCAAAAATAATGATGTTAGCAATAGTGCTGACTTCATTTCAAACAAACTGTATAGGCAAGGGGCTGAGAATTTGTATATGTCCTCGTATGTGAAATAATGGGAGAAAAGGGCGCATTTTAAATGTATAAACGTATTTACTTACCATTTGCCATATTCGAGAGGCAAGCTTCCTTCTCCTGTCCCTGGTACCCCATTCAGTATATGTTTGGCATATTTACTGACCACAGGATGATAATGCCTTTTTAAGATGAACATCTCATATAGAGCACTTTCTGCAGCATTAGCGTATTCTGGATCATCAACATATGGTTGGAACTTACCCTCACCAACTGAAGTGTCTAGGTCTAACAGAATATCCACACTCCTATCTAACTGCATTATGGATTTTATTACACCTAAACAACCTATACTACCGTTGTGAAGCAATTGCAAACTTAAGGTAGCCAAGCGTTTTGTAAATCCTATTGTCCTTCTGCTTGTGATTTTCTTCTTTCGCTTTACAAGTGCTTCATTTAAAGTTTTCAGTACTATGAGAAAATTGTCATGGTTTTTGGAGGCATGTGTTGTTAGTAAGTCTTTATAAAGAGCAGTATAAAATCTGGTTGGATCTAGATTGATTGCTTCACCGACACCACTTAACACAGAGAATACTGTTTGGATGCAATGCAACTGTTCCTTATATCCTATCCAGTCTTCTTTTAGTAATCGGTCCAGTACATTCACAAGGTCAATGTAGAACTCAATATTTATGCAGTGTGCAAACCTGTGGAAAGAAATTGGAAAGTTATATTTCTCTTGAGATGCTTGGAAAAACATTATTTTTTATTTTCAAACAAGCAGTCATTAGAACGATTGATAAAACATTGACTCATCTTTTCACCTAACTTATTGTTAAATGCTCTTCCTAATTCTGAATTGCTGTAATGGGTTTGGCTCAAAGACAAACTATTTTTTTACCATCGAAAGAACTTAGACAAGGAAGAACTGCTAGTGTAGGCAAAAACAGCAAAAATACAGAACTATTTAAACTGATTATGTAACACAAAATCTCAAGTGTTATCTGTAAGTTTATGAGGAATATCTGTGTGAAGATCAATTTAGATTTTGACCTGGCCAAGGAATCAGAGAAGCAGTGTTGCCACCCGGGCAATAGGTGAAGGGAGACTTGAGATAAATAGATATGTTCATTGTTTTTGTGTCTATCCCACCCACCATTAGCCTGAATAATAAATAGTATACTGTATATCATTAGTAGATAATTTTTGCTACGAAAATTTGCTAAAACATGAGGATACTTCTCTACTAAGGGCTATTGCACAGTGAGGTTGTTACACTATTTTTAACATAAGTATCATATTTATAAAAGTACTTACTTGGCTAAACCTTCAAGGCAAACACCAACAACTTTTGTATTAGAAGAACTTTTCAAAATTCGGAAGTAGATATTAAAAATTATCTTAGTGATTTCAGTTAAATTTTTTTGCTTCATTTGTTGGTTTTCTTCAGCTTTAGTTTCCAACATTTCTTGTTCAAGTAGCTGCAGTTTCTTCTTCCTCTAAACATAAAGTAGGAAAAACTGATGATACATGAAGACAATAATATACATCTTACCTTTCGTTCTTTTTTCGACATTTGTAAGATTTTGTGTTTCTGTGCTTTTAACTTCTTTTGCTTGACATCTTCTTCTTTTTCTCTGTCTAAGTTAACGTCATGCAAATTCAAAACCAATAAAACCTCTAACATTTCTGCATTTACATTGTGTGCATGATTCTTCATGTAATGATTAATTATTCTCAAGATCTGAAAAATGAGTAATCAAAATGAAGAAAACCTAATAATTTAGGATAATAACCACTCATAAATATAGCTGTAAAATGTAATACATATACCTGAAGAGTAATTTCTTCTTTTTTGTCTTCCTTAAACACAGTTTTAATAGCAATTTTAACAATCTCTCTAATAGCTTTGTTAGAATGATTTAGGAATGGAACGATAGCTTGAGCAATATTTTTAGAATAGTTAAAATATGGATGCGAGACTAGTAAATCACACATGGAATGTATAGCCAATTCACCCAGTTTTTTCTCTTCCTACAAAAACAACACATTTTTAGAAAATTTTAAAAAGGAGCACAAACAATTAAAAAACTACACTGATCATAGTATGTAATAGAAACACAATCTGTATACCTCAGATCGTTGTCTGGAATCTCCCTTTTTCTTCCTTAACATCAATGAACATTTTTCCAGCTTCTGTAAGTATTTCTTGTAATATTGCAGTAAATTTTCTTCATACTTGTGTAGCTTTAGCGTGTCTTTCTTTACTAAAAACAAATACACAAATAACTAAATGTAAATAAGCAACGTAAAAATTTAATTAAAAAAATCAGATATCACATCTTTGAATTTAATAATCTAATCTAAAACTGCTGACTGTTTGACAGTCCAGCAGACAATAAAGTATTATTTTTTGCGCATTTTTTTTAAATCTCTAATAGAGAGGTATCGATGGTGAGACTTTGCCAAAATTTTTTTAAATGAGCGCGAATTTGGCCCCTAGAACCTAAAACCAAGGACCGTTTGAATTTTAAATATATATATATATATATATATATATATATATATATATATATATATATATATATATATATATATATATATATATATATATATATATATATATATATCCAAACGATAACTCAAAAAGTTATCTTTCTTTATTAATGGCTTGGATGCGTTCGTTATCCAGCACTACCGGACTAGTTTTTCTAAAAAAAAATTAATTTTTCAAAAAAAAATTGTATCTCAAAAAATAACAAAGTTATTTTGATGAAATTTGGTTGGTATGTTGCCCTGATAAATACTTTACTACATACCAAAACTCAACCTCCTAGGTTCATAGAAAATTACGTTATGCAAATTTAATGAAAATTCCCTACCATAATGCACTTGCTGAGTCCCGAAAATTTTATTTAACAGATACTGCAGTCTTTGAGAAGGCTGTTACTAAAGCTTCTGTAATTGTTTTTTTGTTAGAATGTGTACCAGGTAAGCGCCAAAGTTTCCCGGCCTGACATAAATCCAGGGTATCTAAGCATGTCAAAATTTGGTAAGACATTGGTTCAAGTCTTATTCGCATTGGAAAAAACAAGAACGTATTAAGGTTGGTTTGTGTCACTACACTCTCTGCAGTGCAAGCATTGTCCGTTGGTTTACCTATCTAATTAAACATTTGTTTTTTGAAAGGACATACGTTTGTGTGTGCAATTTAGAACGAGGTAAGAGCCAAAATTCCCTGCCTGACTATGAAAGAACCAGCATAGACCCACAATTAATTTTATTTTTCAATAGAGTCCCCACCTAACATTAATATACTTATTACGTTTCAGCAACAATTCGATACCCCTAAAAAAAATATATATTTCCGTTCGTCCTCAAAATGTGCCCAAACTGCAGCTCTGACTTCTTCATTGTCACTTAAATGGTGTTTTTCTAATTTCCAAATAGGTAGTAGTCATTGGGGGCCATATCTGGACTATCGGGAATGTGATCAACTTGTTCGAAACCGCAGTTACGAATTGCAGTTGAGCAATTCCAGTAGTGTGCACAGGTGCATTGTCATGGAGCAAACACACGCCTCTGGTCAGTTTCCCACGTCTTTTCTCCCGAATATTTTATCGCATTTTATGCAGGAGTGTTGCATAATATGCCTGTGGTGACTGTGGTGTTGCGTTCTTTAAAGTCTATGAGAAGAATACCCTCACAATCCCAAAAAATCATAGCCATCACTTTTTTCTCAACTGACAAACCTTGAAGTTTCTTGGCGGTGCTTCTCTTTTACGTCTCCATTCCATCGACTCCCTTATGTACAAAGGATCATAGTAGAGAACCATAGTTTCATCCACTGTGACACTTGTCTTCAGCACACCCACAGGGGTCCAAAAAGCATCCGGCACATTCAACACGACGCTGGCGCTGTACTGCTGAAAGATGTTTGCGGACCCACCTTGCACTAACTTTATCATGCCTAAATGTCCGTGGAGCATCCAACGAACGCTTGTATCTGTAAGACACAATATTTTTGATAATTCTTTCAGTTTCAAACGTCAATCGCTTCGTAGGAGATCCTGAACAAGGGGCAATCTTGTTTTCCGTCACCACTTCCACCGTCCTTCCTGTTCCTGCGTCATCTCACAAGGAATCCTGCCCCATTTGAAATTGTTTTGAGCAATCTTCTACTACAGAATAAGACAAAGAATTTTCGTGGTACACCCCATCCAGCCGATCTTTGATGCTTCGAGGTGGAAGACCTCGAGGAATTTAACAACAGCTCTATACTAAATTTTCGTGACTTTTGACATCGTGATGGACAAGTGTCAGTTATAAGGAAACTAATTGACATATTTTCTATTTTTGTTTTTTGCAAGGCTAATAAGTCTTGAACCAAAATTAGACAGGCTGTGATACCCTGGATCTATGTCAGGCTGGGAAACTTTGGTGCTTACCTCATATAACTTCACAATACTTGAAAGTATATCGCTTTAAAAACAATAAAATTTAAGATAAGGGAATTAAATAGTTTTATAGTCTAGAATCTCGCAAATAAATGTATGGTACAGCATTTTCACATAACAAACTCTGATTTGCTCAAAGTTTATAGAATCATTAAGTTTCAAACCGACTTCTGTTGTTTCTAGTGGCTAACAAATGGTCAGCAGTTGCCTAATTTTATTTATATTCTCTAATTTATAATTTTGTGAAGCTGAAGCAAATGAATAATGCAAATATGTCAATGCAATAAGATTGGATCACAAAAAATTATAGTAGGTATATAGGGGTTTCTACTTAAAAAATACAAATATTTTGTTATCTTCAGTCTGACATTCAAGTGAATTACGAGAATATATTGATATCTAGTTAGTCTGGAAACTTTCCAGTGAGCAAAATGAAATTTAGTTACTAGGTAAGAACTATGAGATTTTATAGATGAGCTGTCAAAAGTTTAACATCCAAAAGTTGAATAGCGAAAAAATTGTTCTTTTTGCAAGACAACGCCCCTGCTCACAAGTCGTTGATTGCACTCTAAACAACTGATAAAATTGGTTTTGAATTGGTTAGCCACCCGCCATATCTTCTGGATTTAGTACCACCAGACTACTATGTATTCCCAAAGGTCAAAAACATTTGAAAGGTAAATGATTATTGATAAATCAGTAGTAAAAAAACATGACAGAATTATTACAAATTGGGTGGAGAAATGTATGCAATTGTGAATATTTCACAGAATTTTGACGAGGACATTGTTTGAAGTTTTGTTGATAGTTTTTAGTAACTGACATTACCGTTGATTTGAAATTTTGCGAGAAACGAGAACAGGATTTTAATTTACATTTTGTAATTAAAAACGACAACACCAGCAACGAAATATCACATGAGTAATTTCTTCAACATTATTACTTGTGACCCCTGTCCATTGTTTCTCACCAATGCATCTATTAACACCAAAATGCTTTGATTGACCTACTTCTCCAATAAGACTCTATACAAAAAGTAATGAAACAGCGCATTGCTCATCTCACGTGATTCTTAACCAAACTAACGAATGACCACTTTGTCATTGTATCTCCTTGCTTTACATTACCTGAGTGAAGTTTCAGCCCTTTATACAGGGTACTTTTAAAGATATGGCCAGTTGTTTCTCAGAATCGACATGTATTGATCACCTGCTATCTCCCAAGAACTAACATAACCAATTATTTTTTATGGCGATATACTTTCGACATGTGGTCTATTTTATTTTCATACAGAGAAGTATCCGTTAAATTGGAAATGATATACAGCACATATGGGCGACCACCGGCCCCCGGGCCGGATCCGGCCCGCGATAGATTCAAAAAATTCAAATAACAATATCAATTCAAATCAATAAATAATATTATTAAGCGTATGCAGTGGAACGCCACAGATCGAGTCAGAAATAGTCGTTAGAAAGAGACAAACACATAAACATTCGGGAAGCCGCTCGATGCACTTGAAGCACTTACGTACGATCGAGAGTACTTTAGTTGCTTATTGTGGGTAATATATAAACAGCTCAGCGCGCGCGTCATCAGTATTTCTTAACAACTGATAAAGTTCGCATCGCATATACGCGTACGGTCGAGAGTACGACGCGGGAAATATTCAGGCAAATTCTATCAACATATCTGGTTTAAAAAAACAGAAAGTGCACACAGAATGTCGTCAATTCCAAGACAAATGGACTGATGAATACTTTTTTATCTTGCACAGTGGTAAACCTATGTGTTTGTTGTGCAATGAAACAATTGCTGCTTTAAAAGAATACAATATGAAGCGGCATTACTCCAGCAAGCATTTCGCTCAATATAATTTACTCACGGGCCAGTTAAGAAAGGATATAATAAAAAAACTCATTACCGATTTAGGGAAACAGCAACAAATGTTCGATTCACAAGAATCAAATCAAGACAGTGTTGTTAAAGCTAGTTTTACAATTAGTTCCAAAATAGCGAAAACATCGAAGTCATTTTCTGAGGGACAGTTTGTTAAAGAGTGCCTAGTAGATGTTGCAGAACTTTTGTGCCCAGAAAAGAAGAAAGGGGATGAGAAAGTGAGCTTATCGTGACATACTGTTGTTCTACATATAGATATGATGGCTAGTGATATCAAAAAAAAAACATTGACCGATAGATTGGCTGGTTTTCAAGCATTTTCGATTGCTTTGGATGAGAGTACAGATTTATCTGACACAGCACAGTTAGCTATTTTTACCCGAGATGTTGATGAAGAATTTGCAGTGACAGAGGAATTACTGGCTTTACAGTCGCTACAAGGGACCATAACTGGAAAATATATTTTTGCCGAGGTGCAAAGTACTTTTGAGCAATATAGTTTGCAGTGGTGTAAATTAGTTGGAGTGTACACAGATGGTGCGCCTTCAATGGTCGGTTCACGAAATCGAAATTCTGAAGGAAAGAGCAACTGCTATGAATGTGATTTAATAATTCTGCATTGCATTATTCGCCAACAAAACTTGTGCTCTAAGTCCATTCGACTGAAGAATGTTATGGATGTGGTAGTAAATACCATTAATTTCATTAGATCCCACAGTCTTAACCATTGCCAGTTTAAAGCATCTTGGATAAACTTATTTCAGAACACGATGATGTGACATATTATTGCAGAGTAATGTGGCTAAGCAAAGGTAAAATGCTAAAAAGGTTTTATGACCTTAGAAAAGAAATAGCTGATTTTATGGAAATGAAAGAGAAAACATTGCTGCAAATTTGTGTTCCAACTTGGCTTTGTGACTTGGCATTCCTGGTAGACATCACAGGACACTTAAACGATCTGAACTTGAAGCTTCAAAAACAAGGGCAATTTATAAGTCAGCTGTTCAGTCATCTTAAAGCTTTTCAAAGGCAAAATTCGCTTGTGGGAAACACAAATGAGAAGTAAAAACTGTTTTCATTTTTTAACAGTATCCAGTCACGAAAACATTGAATATGGTCGCTATGCTGAAGAACTGGAACTACTGTCAGAGCAATTCACTGATCGATTTTCCGATTTTAAGAATATGGATAGTACTTTCAATATTTTTGCAAATCCTTGTAAGTGTAATGTGGAAGATGCTCCGCTTCACCTACAAATGGAGTTGATTGAGCTTTAAAAAGACTCATATTTGATGATGTGGAACTAAAAGAATTTTACAAAACATACCTTTCCAAAGAAAAGTATCCACAGCTTAAAGTTTTCACACGAAAAATAATTTGCACTTTCGGAAGCACGTATAAATGTGAGCAGCTTTTTTCAATCATGAAAATTAATAAAAATAAGCATCGTACTCAGCTAACAGATGTTAATTTAGAAAACACTTTGCGCCTATGTACTACTGATATAGACCCCAATATTGATCATCTTGTTTATCAGCTTCAAACTCAAGTATCTCATTAATTTTAATTTGATTTTTCTATCTTTTTTTATTAATTTGCTTTATATATTTTTATATGTTTGATTATGCTATTATAATTAATAAATAAAAAAATGTTGGAATTTTTGTGGCTTTTATTCACTACTAGCTACTTATTTCTTGCATACGGCCCACGACCTGATCAAGTCCCGAAATTAGACCCTCAGCTAAGCAAAGGTTGCCCATACCTGATATACAGTATAACAAATAAACACAGAACAAGGAACAATGAACAAGAAACAAACAAGACACAACAATTAATAAACAAGAAAGAATGATTAACACTAACCGTGAAAGTAATATAAAAATTCGCAAGCACTTGGCAAAATGTCAGTTGCACAATGTGTCAGATATTTATTTTATTGTGTTGCCTATGTTTCAACTTATCTCCAAGGCTACTGTGACTTAGATGATGGTATGAACGATATTAAACACATTTCTATAAAAATAACACTTTGCACCCATGTATTTCCTTTCGTATTTGATTTAAGTTATAAAAATTTGGTATCATAAGAAGGCTTATGAAATTTTGTATTCATCAAAATCATAAACATACAGGCTGTTGCATTTAGAAAAAAAAAATTTTATCTAATGAAACCTAATTTGAGCTGAATTATAGTTTGTTAATTACTTAATGAATCATTCATTATTGTTCTCATGCTGGTCTATAGAACTATTAGGAAAGTTAGCTTAAGTTAGTTCTTGGGAGATACCAGGTGATCAATACATGTCGATTCAGAGAAATAAATGGCCATATCTTTAAACGAACCCTGTATATATATATATATATATATATATATATATATATATATATATATATATATATATATATATATATATATATATATATATATATATATATATATATATATATATATATATATATATATATACAGGGTGCCCGTTTTTCGACCTTAAGCATGGGTTATTATAAGACTTAGAACATCGGTTAAATTAGAAAAAAGTTGCGCATTTTCATGATCAATAATCTGAAAAAAAAAGTGACTTGTCATTTTGAGTTTTTGAATTATCGCAAAAAAATTAAAAATCCTGATTTTCGTTTTTATTTTTTTGATCGAAAATGGACAAAGCTAGGCGTTTTTAACCGATACATTGTCAAGGCCTTTTTTTTTCAGGGAATCTAAATCTGTCATCGCATTTTCCATGACATACTAGATGCAAGAGTTAGAATACTTAACTTTGTTTTTTCTTATGGGTGCCATATTGTATTTTTACTTTTTTGATTACAATTTTTTTCTGATCACGATGATGTATCACATGAAATGGTGACTTACATTTTGACTGAAATTTAAAAATAATCATTTTTGCACAGAGTGTATTGGAAACAACGAAGCAACATAACTTGTAACAATAATTATGTTTAACAAAATTTTGACAGTTGATCAAATTTAGAGCTGGAAAGCTCACATTTCTGCATAGTTAAACATTTAATTTTAAATTAAGAACAATAGGATATCCCAAATTTTTCCCCATAAACATAGTCTAACGGCGAAATATCCGGCGATCTCGCTGGACAACGTACATCACCATTGTTTGAAATAACTTTTCGAGGAAACATCTTTGACAAATAACCCTTCCAGCGTTGTGTGGCGGCGCGCCGTCCTGCTGGAACTAGAGGTTCTGCATGCTGTTTAGACAAATATTACTGTCAATGTAGTCTCAAGGAAGGTCCTCATAAAATCTAAATACCTTTCCGCGATCAGATTTCCTTCATAAATGATGATGCGAGAGCCCAGCAAACCCACCCACACATTTAATCCGAAAGATATTTGTGGTCGTCATTTTTGATGTTCACGAGGATTTTCAATTGACCAAATGTGCTCATTGTGACGGTTGAAGATGTCTAAATTTGTAAACTTGTACTCGTCCGTAAATATCACATTACTGAGAAAATTAGGCTTTTGGTTTAACTGATCCATCACAAACCTGCACAATCCTACCCGTCGATTACTATCTCCAGGATGGAGAACTTGGGTGATATGAATTTTAAACGGTTGATAATAATTTTTTTTTGAGGACTCTCCACAGTGCTTGAAGCGATATGCTCAGCTCCGATGCAATTTCCCTTGTGGAAGTAGAATGATTTTCTTGAACCCAGTAAAAAAAACTCATTAGATGAGCTTATATATGGGGCTTCATACGTATTATGTAGTTTTTATTGAAAGAGATTGCTTTGCTTACCGCTTGTAAAATTGCAACTTCATTCTCATTTTGTCTAACTCCATAATATCTTCCCCTGGGTTTGCAAAATGAACCAAAAGTAGTTTTAAGCTGGTTGCTGTCTTTCTGGATACTACTGCGGGTATGTTTCAGAAGTAATTTGCACATTTCGACGCGAAGCGTAATAAATTTCTAGCATATCCCGTTTTTCTTCACTGGAAAATGACATTTTATTGATTAAATAAAAAAATTACTTGCGCCAATTATCGAAATGTGACAACTGTGAATGAACTGTCCAAATTTTGTTAAACATAATTATTGTTACAAGTTATGTTGCTTCATTGTTTCCAATGCACTCTGTGCAAAAATGATTTTTCTTAATTTTCAGTCATAATGTAAGACTTGACTATATCGTGTGCTATCGTAATCAGAAAAAAATTGTAATCAAAAAAGTAAAAATCTAATATGGCGCCCATAAGAAAAAACAAAGTTAAGTATTTTAACTCCTGCATCTAGTATGCCATGGAAAATGCGATGACAGATTTAGATTCCCTGTCAAAAAGTGCCTTGACAATGTTTCGGTTAAAAACGCGTAGCTGTGTCGGTTTTCGCTCAAAAAAAATAAAAACAAAAATCAGGATTTTTAATTTTTTTGCGCTAATTCAAAAACTAAGAATGACAGGTCACATTTTTTATAATTTAACTGATCTTCTAACTCTTATAATAACCGAGATACCCATGCTTGAGGTTGAAAAAGGGACACCCTGTATATGTATATACAAATACAAATTAATTGACCCTGGATATGTGTTTCAGGGGGTCTAGTTCGCGCTCATTTGAAGAAATTTTTTCATAATTCAAAAGTCGGGATCTCCCTATTAGTGAATTTTTTAAAGAAAATTCACTAAAAGTACTTCATTTTCAAAGAATGCGAAATCCTACTCACACTTTACACCTTCATTAATAACATTCTTGATTTCATATGAGGGCAACACATCTTTGAAAACTTCCAACAAAGACACAATTACCAATTTTCTTGTGCTTAAAAATGCCTCAACTGGATTTTTATCCATCATTGCTAGCAGTGTTCTTAAATTAGTGACCTTTTCTTCCGGGTTTTCTAAAACTTGTGAGCTTAATGTTCCGATTTGTATTTTCTTTTGTCGCAGTGCTTCATTCCTAGCAGCTAAAAGTTGTGCTTCAGAAATTGGTTTCTTTGGATCAAAAGTGGAATCTTCTAAAATAAACTCATCTTCAGTTTCCTCTTCACTTTCTTTGGAATCATCTGCTTCTTCTACCTGCTCTATATTTTCATCTTCCTCTGCTTCTTTTGCTATAATTTAAGTAGGTTAAACTTTCAATATATTTTGACACAAAAGTAAGTATCACATTATTAACTTATGTTTAGAATTACCTCTGGTATCAATCATTTGCTGAGGAATAACACCTTTATTTGTTTTAATTGGTAGAAGGTTTCTATATTTGACTTTATTATCTTCATTTTCAATTTGGTCTTCATAATTTTGTTCCATTGATTCATCTTCTTCTAACCTCCGTTTCTTCGTTTTTGGGGCTGCCTGTCTGTTCATTTAAATAAATAATTAAATGCTCCAGTAAAAGTATTTGTAGTGAGCATCAGGTTTTATGTTTCGACTGTTTATTGGCGTATATTGAAATAGCCTTAGAATTCATGAATTTTGAAACAGGTACGTTTAAAATGAATTGAGCACATGGAAGTTGATAAGCTTAGACAACCAGTGAAACTAGATGCCTATGAGAATATTTATATCTCTAAAGCCATAAACGGTAAAATTTCCCTAAATCATGCTCCATCCCTGATTAATAGTTCCAGGGTTCCCACTAAAAACAGCATATCAATTTCCCTGACATGTCAAAACCTATTTCCCTGACTTTGATCTCCTACAATCTACCCCCAAAACGTGTAACACACTTCTTCCCCTCATGGCGGAAAACAAACTTCTGCAAAATTACATTTATAAAACATACACAATTTTCCTTACAAATAAACAAAAACACATACTTTATACAAATATGCACCTATAATTGTGTTTTAATTATTTATCATAAAACGGAAACAAATAAATTTTCCCTGACACAGACAAAAATTCTCTGACTCTTAGTCAATTTTCACAATTTTTCCCTAATAAAATGTGTCCTACTAATTCCCTGACTTTTCCCGGTTTTCCAGACGAGTGGGAACCCTGAGTTCACTGTCCACAATGCCTCTGTAATGTAAAAAATATTCCGAAACTTGGTAGGTACAGTTATACCAGGATTTTAAAAATTAAAATATAGAGGCAGAAAGTTTGCATGTGACCCCTCCCTCTCTAGGTTATTGGTCTTTTACCTAACACGTAGTATAAATATGATGTGTAGTAGTTAAGTAGTTTAGGATTTTTCATCCCCTGATGACACCTACTTTGTTGGTGAAACAATCGTCATGTCATTAAAAGATGTGTTGTGGTGAATTGGGCTCTTCAAGTGTACTCATGTACCAACAGTGGTTGAATGTAATCATGTGTTATGCAACAAGAAAAAGGAGACGGTGCACTTAACCGCAACCGAAATGTAGCAAAACGGCGCACACCACAAGAAACAGTATGTAACGTAGATTAATAATCGCGAACAAAAATTTACGGAAAAACCATAAATAACAGAATAATATTTACTTAATAAAGAATATTTGGCTTCCCCAGATATACTTAGAAGTTGAATAATATTGTCTAGTTTAATTTAATATCAAATTCAATTAAATAATACAATATCTACACTTTCGTACACTACACGTGAAACTAAAGTAAGGTTATTTTTGTTATTTAAGTTATTTAAGTTATGGCCGTGTCTAGAGTCCCGTCAAACGGTAATTTAATGCGCTCCCTTTAACAACAATGACGTCATAAAAACAGTGGCGATCGTTCACAGAACAACAAAATGCACACAACTCACAACCTCAAACAACAACTTCGTGACTTTGTGTGGAGAATGGTCAGTTGTCTCTTCTAATTATTAGTGAGTTATAATACAAATATAAAATGTCTGAATTCAAGATTGGTGATACATTTTCGTCATATGGAGAAGTACAAGAAAAAATTAATGATTTTGCTAATAAAACATTTTCAACGTTTTGGAAAAGAGAGCAAGAACTATCGAAACAAGTAAGAAGCATGTTTCGAGGAAAATTAAAGAAGATCTTGTTTATTACCAGTTGATGTACTCTTGCATACACGGAGGACAGAAATTTAGAAAAAAAGGGAATAATCAACGACAAACCAGGTAAATATATATTTAAAATTGAAAACTAGTATATTAAATGTTTCAATGAAACACAATTAATAACATGTGTAGTGATAAAAACACAATAAGCCTAAATTTATCTAATCTAAAATAATTAAGTATAATATTACTCAAAAAATTTAGATGTTTAGCTACTATATACTCGCTATTTTAATGCTTGAATATTATTTGGAAATTACTTTGATATTATTGTACACTTTATTTTACAGTGATTGTCCCCTCGTTTTTTCCTTTATTTCACAATTACCTATTTCAGGGATTTTTTCAGCACCGAAACATTTCTACTAATTCCCTGACTTTTCCCGGTTTTCCAGACGAGTGGGAACCCTGAGTTCACTGTCCACAATGCCTCTGTGATGTAAAAAATATTACGAAACTTGGTAGGTACAGTTATAATAGGATTTTAAAAATTAAAATATAGAGGCAGAAAGTTTGCATGTGACCCCTCCCTCTCTAGGTTATTGGTCTTTTACCTAACACGTAGTATAAATATGATGTGTAGTAGTTAAGTAGTTTAGAATTTTTCATCCCCTGATGACACTTACTTTGTTGGTGAAACAATCGTCATGTCATTAAAATTTGTGTTTTGGTGAATTGGGCTCTCCAAGTGTACTCATGTACCAACAGTGGTTGGATGTAATAATGTGTTATGCAACCAGAAAACGGGGACGGTGCACTTAACCGCAACCGAAATGTAGCAAAACGGCACACACCACAAGAAAGACTATGTAACGTAGATTAATAATCATGAAAAAAATTTACGGAAAAACCATAAATAACAGAATAATTGAGAAATGAAGTTAAAAAAAATGCACCATTTTCACATTTCGAACTGTCAATTTTCAGCAGCGTTGCCACACTGAATATCTAATTCCAAGAGTGTTTTGCCACTGTATCGAAATAAAAGTTTAAAATGCTTTTTACACACAATCCTGCCAACCTGACCTTCTGGACCTAACACCGCCTAAAAGCAATTTAATCTATTTAACCTGACCTGACATGACCTTCTGGACCTAAAAACACAGCCTAAAAGCAATTTAATCCTAAGAGTGTTGTGCCGCTTTAACGAAATAAAAGATCTAAAATAATTTTTACACACACTCCTGCCGACCTAACTTTCTGGACCTGACACACCGCCAATCTGCATGAAATATGTCAACGAAACAACAGTCATAACGGCAGGTGCAAAAATATACGTTTTTGTTGCAAATCGAAACGTTTTAATTGCGTTTATCATTGAAAGGCTATTAAAAACGAAATATACCACATTGTTTTACTTCATTAAGGTATGTACAACTGTTTTTAGGCCATATTTTATTATAATCACATTAATATGTAGTTGCGGTTAAGTGCACTGTTTCCCAGAAAACAGTCTTTAAATTCATTTGAGTACAGCTAAATTCTCTTCAATGCCATTATTAAATGCAACAAATAATATCAGGTGTTTACTAACAGTTGTCATATCAGTCACACAAAAATATAGTTATACCTACAAATTCTTACCCAGTATATCTGATTCTGTTATAAATATTGTATGATCTATTCGCAATGGCGTTTTTGATAAAGTCTAAATCCTCATCGTCCACCATATCAAGCATATCTTCTCCATTGTCACTTTCTTCAGATTCAGGCTCTGCATTTTTCGCAATCTTTGGGACTGGCTGTTGAAATGATTTGTTCACCTTTTTTGGTTTCTTCTTAATCAGTCCTTGTTTAATTAACTTGTTTTTCTTTTGATTATTTCGCTTTGTTTTAGCGAGTTTACTTTTCTGGAATTAAAATTTCATTTGTAAGTAAAAACCATACAGATATAAATCATTGTGTTACTTACGGCTGTCATATTTACTTAATAAAGAATATTTGGCTTCCCCAGATCTACTTAGAAGTTGAACAATATTGTCTAGTTTAATTTAATATCAAATTTAATTAAATAATAAAATATCTACACTTTCATACACTACACGTGAAACTAAAGTAAGGTTATTTTTGTTATTTAAGTAATTTTATTTACAGATAAGGGAGGTTATGTTTGGATTTGACATTTGATGTTGAACGTTTCTGGTATTCTTCTTTATATTGTGGACTCTTTTTATAGCAACTTTCGGGTATGCTTATTTTTTGTATTATACAAAAAGACAAAATATACGGGCGCTTGTACGAAACTTATACGCTGTTTCAAAATAAAGGTAAAGGTTTACTTTTGGGGCACGTGTTCGAATTTATGAAATTTTGTACATAGACGTGTTTTAGGGTGTAGATGACGAAAATCACAATAAAAATGAGGGCACAAGCCAACTTTTGGAGTTATTTGGACATTTTCGTAGGACAAACGTAAGTTGTATTTACTTTTCCGACATGTTTTACACATTTTCGGGGGTTGTTCGTTTTATATAAAGCTAAAGAAGGGTGTATTCCACTATTCTAATTCATTTTCACCTAGTGCACCCCCTTAACTGTTTATGTGTCTCTGAAAATTACCATTCTTTCCATCGTAAAACTGATCCTAAGTTGAAATTGACATTTGACATATAAAGCCAACTTAATGCCAAATGTCAATTTTAACTTATACGATGAAAAGAAGGGTAATTTTCAGAGACACATAAACAGTTAAGGGAGTGCACTAACTATTTAAAAATGTATTAGAATAGTGGAATACACCCTTCTTTAGCTTGATATAAAACGAACGACCCCCGAAAATGTGTAAAATATAACAAAAACGTGCCGCAAAAGTGAGAACAACATACGTTTTTACTACAAAAATTTCTAACTAACTCCAAAAGTTGGCTTCTGCCCTTATTTTTATTGTGATTTTCGTCATCTACACCATAAAACACGTCTATATACAAAATTTCATAAAAATTGAACACGCGCCCCGAAAGTAAACGTTTACCAAAATAAATTATATCATAATAGGCAATAAAAAATGACTAGTTTCTGTTTCTAGCAATACCAATTCTACTTTGGCTTTCCAGCTTCCGCATGCGCAGACGCTGTGAGTTACCGGGATAATTCCCTGACGTGCTGTTTACACACAATACTCGCAACTTACATTCCTAAATTATATATATATATATATATATATATATATATATATATATATATATATATATATATATATATATATATATATATATATATATATATATATATATATATATATATATATATATATATATATATATATATATCTCTGTGTGTGTGTGTGTGTGTGTGTGCGTGCGTGCGCGCGCGTATGTGTGTGTGTGTGTGGGTGTGGGTGTGGGTGTGGGTATGGGTGTGGGTGCGTATCCAACCGATAACTCAAAAAGTTATTAACCGATTTTTATGAAACTCGGCAATAATCTTTCTTTAATTAATAGCTTGGATGAATTCGTTAGCCAGCTCTATCGGACTAGTTTTTTTGAAAAAAAATTGATTTTTCCGAAAGAAAAAATTGCATCTCAAAAAATAACAAAGCTTTTTGATAAAATTTGGTTGATATATTGCCCCCGTGAATGCGTTACTACATATCAAACTTCAACTTTCTAGGTTTATAGTAAATCGAATTATATAAATTCGAACCATTTAATGAAAATTCGCTACCATAAGGCCCTTGCTGCGTCCCGAACTTTTTTGGTCTACTTTGGGTTGTCATTTTTACTTCCACATCGTCACAACGTGTGGAAGTATCGCATCGGCGACAAAAATTTCAATTTTTTTTGGCTCAAACCTGATTTAGACAGGACCATTTTTTTGTCTGTATGTCTGTTTGTAGCCACGATAAATCTAGAAGGAATTAAGATATCGTTTTAAAATTCTGTGTACAGTTATCACCCAACAAACGAACGGTTCGGATTGTTTTTGGGTAAAATCGCTCCAGCAGTTAAGGGATGAATGGGGGGTGATTTGGTGAAAATTGGCATTTTTTCGTTAAAACTCGAGTAACATAACGTTTTAGGGTTTGTTTTTATTGCATTTTGACATTTGGGGAAACAATAGTGCGCAGATTCCATACGTTTTGAACAAGATCTCGTGTTTGTTTGAAGCGCCTGAATAACTTTGTCACCTTTGAATCTAAAATTATAATTTTCAGCAGACATTTTAGTGATTTTTTATGGAAAAAATTCGCTAATGAAGACGTATTGATGGTGAGACTTAGCTAAAAATTTGGGCCCCCAGGACCGATATATATTTGACATATAAAGCCAACTTAATGTCAAATGTCAATTTTAACTTATACGATGAAAAGAAGGGTAATTTTCAGAGACACATAAACAGTTAAGGGGGTGCACTAACTATTTGAAAATGAATTAGAATAGTGGAATACACCCTTCCTTAGCTTGATATAAAACGAACGACCCCCGAAAATGTGTAAAATATGACAAAAACGTGCCGCAAAAGTGAGAACAACTTACGTTTTTACTACAAAAATATCTAAATAACTCCAAAAGTTGGCTTCTGTCCCTATTTTTATTGTGATTTTCGTCATCTACACCATAAAACACGTCTATATACAAAATTTCATAAAAATTGAAGACGCGCCCCGAAAGTAAACGTTTACCAAAATAAATTATATCATAATAGGCAATAAAAAATGACTAGTTTCTAGCAATACCAATTCTACTTTGGCTTTCCGGCTTCCGCATGCGCAGACGCTGTGAGTTACCGGGATAATTAACATGGCTCGCAACTCATGAGTTTTTTGGCGTTTGAACGAAATAAAATATCTCCCTGACGTGCTGTTTACACACAATCCTCGCAACTGACATTCCTGACCTGCCATGACATCAGTTTCAGTTTGCCTGGAAGAAAAACCAACCCTGCCATATATCAAGGTCATGTTTAGCGTAATGTATACTTTTCCTTCCCCTTTTTCCTTCTTTTAGATTTTAATGAAGCAAATCGATTTCAGGGCAGGTCAGGAAGGTCAGTTGGGAGGATTGTTTGTAAACTGCATCTCAGGAAAGTCTTTTATTTCGTTAAAACGGCAAAAGACTCATGAGTTGCGAGCCATGTTAATTATCCCGGTAACTTACTGCGCATGCGGAAGCGCGAAATCCAAAGTAGAATTATTGATGTCGCTAGAAACTAGTTGAAAAATGTGATTTAAGTTAGCAGTGGCCTGTTGTAACGAAGTAACTTTTTTGTATATATTTATTTAGTTGTATACGTCCTGAAATATAAAAGTGCGAAATGCACTTTTATAAATATTAAATTTAGCTTTAAGATATCTTATTGAAGATTGTTCACATACGGAAATATATAAGTTTAAGCCCCGAAGTTATTTTCCGAAATATAAAACTGCTAAATGCACTTTTATAGATATTTAATTTACCCGTTTATTATTGCCCGAGGATGCATCTAATTAAGATTATTTGTCATGTCGAATTTGTTATAAACCAAGTTCACTTTATTTTATATAGTTTACAGTCCGAGCACTATCGTAGGTTTCGATCTACGCGTCTCACTGTTCTCTTGGGCCGTGAACGTCCGTGCTTCAAGTATTACCGCTAGGTGGAGCTAAGGTGTGTACGTCCTCTTTAGCGAAACCGACCTTCCCCTCCCATTTTCTTGGGCCATGTACGTCCGTGTCCCAAGTAATGCCACTAGGTGGAGCTAAGGTGTGTACGTCCTCTTTAGAGAAGCCGAACTTCCTCTTCCATTCTCTTAGGCCGGTTACGTCCCTGCCCTAAGTATTGCCACAAGGTGGAGCTGAGGTGCAAACGTTCTCTTCAGCTGAACCGACCCCGCCCCTATTTCCATCTTGGGCCGTGTAAGTCCGTGCCCCAAGACCTGCCCCGAGGTGGAGATAACGTGCGAACGCCCTCGCTAGCTGAACCGTCTTTTCTCCCTCTCTCTTCCGGCGGTGCAAGGAGATCGGCGACGTGACCATTATACATATCTATAGAAGTGTATATAAGTAGACTAGGCTTTGTGTTAAGTGATATGTTGTGATCTCGTTAAAATTAATAAAGTGTTTTGTGTACATAACGTTGTGTATATTCACAAAGCCAAATAGCTATCCTGAACATCATACCAAACCTTGAGTTATTGGTGGGATATCAATTATACTGATGTTAACTTACTGAATCTACTGAAAAAGTGAAATGTCCCCTTACTGGGAGTCAAGTATGATGTAAATAGTGGTGCAAATTGAATCATAACTTCCACATAGCTGTGATAATTTATTCTCTGCAGAAAGAGATGCTTATGGAATGAATTGATGGTCCATGATTTGACCACAAAGAAAATATTCGTATTACTGTACCCATAAACTTCTGAGACGTTATATTACTCGACGAAAAAATTTCCATTTTCACCAAATCACCCCTCATCTAAAGCGATGTTATCCAAAAACAATTCTAAGCGTTCCTTTGTCGGGTGCTAACTGAATACCAAATTTGAAGATGATATCTCAATTCGTTCGAAAGTTATTGCGCCTACTGACAGACAGACGTACAGAACTGACAGACCGACAGACAAAAAAAAATTATTTCAGAATACAGTTTTATATATGTTTTGAGACTTTTTACGCGGTTTTAGCACAAAAAAAATATCGAAATTTCTTGCACCAACATTAGTCCACCCCCACACATTCAACCCCAAATTTAATTTCAGCACAGAATACCACATTTTTGATGAAATTGAAGGTTTTCTAATAAACAAACCCTAAAACGTTATGTTACTCGAGTTTTAACGAAAAAATGCCAATTTTCACCAAATCACCCCCCATTCATCCCTTAACTGCTGGAGCGATTTTACCCAAAAACAATCCGAACCGTTCGTTTGTTGGGTGATAACTGTACACAGAATTTTAAAACGATATCTCAATTCCTTCTAGATTTATCGTGGCTACAAACAGACATACAGACAAAAAAATGGTCCTGCCTAAATCAGGTTTGAGCCAAAAAAAAATTGAAATTTTTGTCGCCGATGCGATACTTCCACACGTTGTGACGATGTGGAAGTAAAAATGACAACCCAAAGTAGACCAAAAAAGTTCGGGACGCAGCAAGGGCCTTATGGTAGCGAATTTTCATTAAATGGTTCGAATTTATATAATTCGATTTACTATAAACCTAGAAAGTTGAAGTTTGATATGTAGTAACGCATTCACGGGGGCAATATATCAACCAAATTTTATCAAAAAGCTTTGTTATTTTTTGAGGTGCAATTTTTCCGAAAGAAAAAATTGCACCTCAAAAAATAACAAAAAATAACTCAGCTCCACCTTGTGGCAATACTTAGGGCAGGGACGTAACCGGCCTAAGAGAATGGAAGAGGAAGTTCGGCTTCTCTAAAGAGGACGTACACACCTTAGCTCCACCTAGTGGCATTACTTGGGACACGGACGTACATGGCCCAAGAAAATGGGAGGGGAAGGTCGGTTTCGCTAAAGAGGACGTACACACCTTAGCTCCACCTAGCGGTAATACTTGAAGCACGGACGTTCACGGCCCAAGAGAACAGTGAGACGCGTAGATCGAAACCTACGATAGTGCTCGGACTGTAAACTATATAAAATAAAGTGAACTTGGTTTATAACAAATTCGACATGACAAATAATCTTAATTAGATGCATCCTCGGGCAATAATAAACGGGTAAATTAAATATCTATAAAAGTGCATTTAGCAGTTTTATATTTCGGAAAATAACTTCGGGGCTTAAACTTATATATTTCCGTATGTGAACAATCTTCAATAAGATATCTTAAAGCTAAATTTAATATTTATAAAAGTGCATTTCGCACTTTTATATTTCAGGACGTATACAACTAAATAAATATATACAAAAAAGTTACTTCGTTACAACAGGCCACTGCTAACTTAAATCACATTTTTCAACTAGTTTCTAGCGACATCAATAATTCTACTTTGGATTTCGCGCTTCCGCATGCGCAGTAAGTTACCGGGATAATTAACATGGCTCGCAACTCATGAGTCTTTTGCCGTTTTAACGAAATAAAAGACTTTCCTGAGATGCAGTTTACAAACAATCCTCCCAACTGACCTTCCTGACCTGCCCTGAAATCGATTTGCTTCATTAAAATCTAAAAGAAGGAAAAAGGGGAAGGAAAAGTATACATTACGCTAAACATGACCTTGATATATGGCAGGGTTGGTTTTTCTTCCAGGCAAACTGAAACTGATGTCATGGCAGGTCAGGAATGTCAGTTGCGAGGATTGTGTGTAAACAGCACGTCAGAGAGATATTTTATTTCGTTCAAACGCCAAAAAACTCATGAGTTGCGAGCCATGTTAATTATCCCGGTAACTCACAGCGTCTGCGCATGCGGAAGCCGGAAAGCCAAAGTAGAATTGGCATTGCTAGAAACTAGTCATTTTTTATTGCCTATTATGATATAATTTATTTTGGTAAACGTTTACTTTCGGGGCGCGTCTTCAATTTTTATGAAATTTTGTATATAGACGTGTTTTATGGTGTAGATGACGAAAATCACAATAAAAATAGGGACAGAAGCCAACTTTTGGAGTTATTTAGATATTTTTGTAGTAAAAACGTAAGTTGTTCTCACTTTTGCGGCACGTTTTTGTCATATTTTACATATTTTCGGGGGTCGTTCGTTTTATATCAAGCTAAGGAAGGGTGTATTCCACTATTCTAATTCATTTTCAAATAGTTAGTGCACCCCCTTAACTGTTTATGTGTCTCTGAAAATTACCCTTCTTTTCATCGTATAAGTTAAAATTGACATTTGACATTAAGTTGGCTTTATATGTCAAATATATATCGGTCATGGGGGCCCAAATTTTTAGCTAAGTCTCACCATCAATACGTCTTCATTAGCGAATTTTTTCCATAAAAAATCACTAAAATGTCTGCTGAAAATTATAATTTTAGATTCAAAGGTGACAAAGTTATTCAGGCGCTTCAAACAAACACGAGATCTTGTTCAAAACGTATGGAATCTGCGCACTATTGTTTCCCCAAATGTCAAAATGCAATAAAAACAATCTGGGCGCAGCAAGTGCGTTATGGTAGTGAATTTTCATAAAAATGCTTTTAATAACAAATACGTCTTTTTTTAAAGAAAGCGGTAATAACAAATACGTCTTTTTTTAAAGAAAGCGGACATGAAATTTGGTTACCGATATAACATATATAGTAGAAACAATGTACCATATTTCATCAAAATGACTTTATTGTTTGAAAATGTACAAAAATTTTTCGAAAATAAACTTAAAATGTTCCCGAAAAAACTGATTCCTGGCCAACGAACGTTAGGTTAATAGCAAATTGAGCTATTAAAATTTAAAACTTTAATGAAAATTCGCTACCATAAGGAACTTGCTGCGTCCAGTAAAAATTGAAATCGGTTGCAGAAAAGAACAAGCACTTGTGAAGCCACGGGAAAGTCTACGTCTGTATTAAGTATGGAACGGTTTCATTAAGTTAGGACAATAACAAACAATCAGATGTGCTATTCAAATTGAATTAAGTCTTAAAAGTTTTCATCTCGTTCTAGTTGAAAATGTCATACAAAAAATCTATAAAAAGTTCATCGGAATTACATAATCTGATCAGATAACCGTAAAATAAAATAAAAGACGAAAAAAGTGAAGTCAATAACTGGGATTAGAACGCGCGTTATAGGGGACCAGTATTAAATCTACATTGTTTCCTTCACGGCTCGGACATTGTCGACATGGCAGATGTATTTACTAACAGGTACATACCCTGGTATTTTTATTTTCTAACGTATTGATTATTTATACCATACAATTTTTGTTTAAAATGGATTTTTTGTCTCATATTTTAACGAAATGAAGGAAAATGACGGCTGAGAGACAGATATAGGAGCTTGTTAGTCAATTCGAGCCTTATTTTTATCTCACAAAGCGCTAATGCGTACTAATGTACGATTACCAGAATGATCAATTTTGACGTTTCAACTTTTTTTTTAGCACAGAGATATGAATTATGTTACAAAGAAGACTCTTCATGACAGAAACCAGCGTACCAAACTTGGTTACTATAGCTTTTTAATTTTCGGAGATATGATTTTTTTCGAAAGTTGTTGTTGTTGCTCGAATTATGGCTGTGGCTTTTTGCCATTAGCTCATTTTTCCAGTTTAGGAGGTATAGTCAAATATTTCCAGACCAGCCGATAACTGATACCGATTTTTTCGAAAGAAAACCCTAAATTTTACCGGAAAACCGCGTTCGATTTTCCTGGCTAACGAACTCATCCAAGCCATTTACAAAAGGAAGGTACTCACCAAATTTGATCAAAATCGGCCCATTATTTTTTTGAGATATCACACACACACACAGATATATATATATATATATATATATATATATATATATATATATATATATATATATATATATATATATATCTCAGATAACACCCGCCTACTGATGAAATTTAGAGACAGAGCAAAGGCAAGGTTTAGAAAAGATCCGTGTCAAGCGACCTGGGACGATTATAAGGGATTGCGGAATGCAGCAACTGTAACAGTCAAAACGGAGAAGAAAGCCTACCTATCCGAAAAAATTTAAATTTTGGGATATGAAGACTGTTTACAAAGAACTGGAACATCTAAATATAGGCACCAAGAGAAAGACAACATTACCTGAAGCTCTCAGGGATCCCCATAAAGTCGCTGATCACTTTATGAACAATAGCTTAAGTCAGGATCCTATGGGAAGCAGCATCAATGGGTCTGCATTTTTCGGGGAGATTAGTGGTGGGGAAGGATTTCAGTTTTGTTTGGTCGATGATCCGACGGTGCTCCGGCACATAAATGCGATCAAGACTAATGCAACGGGACGTGATGGATTGAGCATTACTATGATTAAGCTTTGTAGCAGGTATATAGTTGACTTCATAACACACATAATCAACTCGTGTATTCTGGAAGGCTATTTTCCAAAAATCTGGAAATGTGCTATCGGGCTGCCGTTTCCGAAGGTGGCGGATCCTACGGAGCTGAATCAACTGCGGATAATCAGTATATTGCCCATATTATCAAAGTTGCTGGAAAGGGTGCTGGACTCGCAGCTTAGGACTTCCTTGAGTGATAAGAACATCTTATCTGACTTTCAGTCTGGATTCCGGGCTAATCATAGCTGTGCCACTGCACTGCTAAGGGTTACAGATGACATTTTGCGGGCCACGGACCAGGGTATGCTGACACTACTGGTGCTGTTGGATTTTTCCAAGGCCTTCGACACCATAAATCATAATATATTGCTGAAAATATTGAGAGCGGTTGGGATGGGCTCGGAAGCTCTGGCGTTGATTAGAAATTACTTGGGGGAACGCTACCTTATTGTGAGAGTTGGCAGCTGCGAGTCGGATGCTCGTCTTGTGGAGTGTGGTGTGCCGCAGGGCTCGGTCCTTGGGCCCCTGCTTTTCGCTATTTACGTAAATCATTTCCCTAGGGTCATTCAGTATTCTAAAGTACAGATGTACGCTGACGACATTCAGATATACATTTCCTTCAATGCCGCTGAGCTTTCGGATGCACTGGGAAAGGTGAATTCCGATCTGGATTCATTGTACAAAGTGTCCAAAGACCAATCGCTGTGTCTAAATGCGAAGAAGTCGGCTGCTATTTTGTTTGGGAGTCAGATTCTTGTAGAGCGCTTAAAGGTAAATGTGAGGGTCATGATCAATGGGGAGCCTCTGGAGCTTTTGGATGAGGTGCGAAACTTGGGTGTGATAATGGATAACAAGTTTAGATATAAGCGGCATGTTGGTGCCTGCCTTCAGCGGGCCTACAACAACCTGCGTCTGCTGTACCCGCAAAGGACTTATCTTCCGACTGGTGTTAAGCTAATGCTTGGGAATACCTTAGTCCTCTCGCAGTTTGCCTATTGCTCGGAATTATATTCGCCATGCTTGGATGGTTGCGTTTATAATCGGATACAGAGACTGCAAAATTCCTGTCTGAGGTTCGCGTATGGTATTCGAAAATTCGAACATATCTCGCATAAACTAAATGAAGCGAAGTGGCTTAATATGCGTAATCGTTTCACTCTGAGAGCAGCAACATTGTTCCATTCTATTATTGTGTCTAGAGTCCCAACATACTTGTATAGAAAGGTAACGCACAGAACTGATGTTCATAGCATTAACATACGGTCGAAGGGCTTAATTTCACCACCTAAGTACAGGCTAACACTGTTTAAACGGTCTTTTACCTATCAGATATACGCTATATACAATGGTCTTGATGAGAGTGTTAAGAGCTGTTCTGTGCGTTCCTTCAAAAAGAAACTGTTGCTGATTATGCGTGGTGTTTAAGCAGGTTGCCGGGCTGGCTGTTGACTACCAGTTTTGCATATGGGCGTAAGTGGGAGAGCAGGGGATGATTATACATCCGTCTGAACTTCGCCCAATTCACACAGTTTCTTATTATTTTTCTTTTAATTATGTACATGGAACTGTGTTTTTGTAAACAACGTTGTATTGTTGTATTTTTTTTGTTCTTTTTAATTGTGCACTTGAGTATTGTATTATCTACTGTGTGAATAAAGGCTATTTTATTATTATATATATATATATATATATATATATATATATATATATATATATATATATATATATATATATATATATATATAAACATATAAAAATTTCAACTCATTCCGGATATGTGTTCTAGGGGGACTAATTAACGCTCATTTGAGAAATAAAGTCGGGAATTTTTTAAAGAAAATTCACTAAAAAGCATACATTCATCCAGCTAGAATCGATTGCGTAACCTTTTGCTTAGAAGACAACCACGCTGTCGCTGCACCATCTAAGTACAAGTTAACTAACGTTTTATTTACATGATACTCCAGATCGGCTAATGCCCGGGATATTATATTCAAAGTATACGTAACAATTAATTACAGAATTAGTAGAATTACCATGCTGTGCTAAACAGTATTTGAGGCCGTTAATCAAGCTACAATATTGTGTATTTTAACCCTCAAATGCGCAATTTTTTTTTCGATAGTTTTTGTTGTTGTTGCATATATGCTATATAGCGCATACATACATACATACATACATACATACATACATACATACATACATACATATATATATATATATATATATATATATATATATATATATATATATATATATATATATATATATATATATATATATATATAGAAAAAGACAGCCAAATTTGAACATGAATAATGCAATTTATATAAATAAGACAATCAGTGACATGGCATAGAACACATTTTGGAAACTTTCACTTACTTCCAAATAAACGATAAACAGCAGTATTTTTTGCATATCCTACTACAAAATTTTGATTGCGAATTATGATAATTAGGATTTTTGTCGTTGTTTATTAAAATAGACCCATAATGTTATATATTTTTGAGAAGCTTGTGAAAATACAAATCAACCTCTTGACAAATATAAAGCTGTCCCTTAAAAAAACATTGGTCAATATTTCGCAAACAGTAATATGTAACAAAAAAACCAACTAGGCCACTAGGTTCTACGTAAAATATTCTAAAAGAATTCGTTTTTAATTTTTTGACAACTTGTCGGCCAACTGAAATACAAGGGATACCTGAAAATGCAAAATTTTCAATGTCGCCCTGTAGCTCGGAAACTAAGAAGGCTATGACAATTTTGTTTGCGGCATCTTTCGTTTCACAAAAAGCAGCTCAGGTGTGAGAAAACCGTCTTACCAATAACCAAGATACCCAGCAATTGCAACCAAAATGGGACACCTGTACATCATGTCTTACAAAGAAGCAAAACTTGTATTTGAAATATAACATAATTTAATCTAACGTCCTGATATACGAGGTTATAATAATATATAGTTAGCCTGCAGTTGCAAACTTTTCAGTAAGCAAAATTGAATTTAGTTGATAAGGTATTAACATTAAAAATAAGCTGTCAAAGCTTGACATCCAAAAGTTGAATTGCGACAAAACTGTGAATTTTTGAAGACGGTATATCAGAGAAAAAGCTCGATTTTCATAAACAAGAGGTTCGGACATTTATAACGTATTTAGGTGAAACCGGGCCCACCGAAGATTTGCTCAATCTGCTGTTGTTTTTTGTTACATTTTAAAACACATAGGGAAAGTAATTCTTAAATCACATCATAATCTTGCTAGTAGTGGTTTATTTAAATATGAATAAATATTTCTCTTATGCAACCTAAAAAAAAACGTGGCTACCATTACCCCCGACTGTCCATACGGCCACTGTTACGCCCGAAAAATATATTATATATTTTTTTCTTACCTAATAATAATAGAAAGCTTTAAGTACGTACATTAATCACAAACTAACATTTTTTCTCAGTGTTCGCACACGCCTTATGCGCTCAATTGCCACACACACACACACACACACACACACACACACACACACACACACACACACACACACACACACACACACACACACACACACACACACACACACACACACACACACACACACACACACACACACACACACACACACACACACACACACACACACACACACACACACACACACACACACACACACACACACACACACACACACACACACACACACACA
>OZ023264.1:112854640-112869640 GCA_964006375.1 Tillus elongatus
ATGATAGCATTGGCTTTGCAAAATTCGTAAGTTTGCTTTGTCGAATGGGTCGAGTGATTGTTCGTTAGCAGTAGAACCGGATCCTTCATACTTGCATTGTAAAATTGCTGAACATATTTTAAATGTTCTACAAAAAGGTCCTCCGTGATTCAACCTTCATCAGTGCAAGATTAGAGAGCTTTGGAAGGTCCACCTCTCTGAAATTGTGGATTCATTCGGTTTTTAGCATAGATAAACATCGTACGTACAAAAGTCCCCGGCCCACTAAATGCACAAAGAACTGTTATGTTTCTGCGTCTTTGCCAACTCGTAGCAAATCCCACTTGCTTCAGACCTCTTTTTAAAAGTATTTTGGTTAGTCTCCGTACAGTTCAAACACCTGTCTCGTCCGTATTGAAAATTCTGTGCGCCTTACAGATGTATTTAGCCAAAACCTGTTCTAAATTGTTAAACAATGTTGAAACCTCCTGTTTGTTGAACGCTGCTGTTCTGTTCATAGATATTGCTTAAGGTTTACGTAAAACCACCAACGGATTTTGCTTCATGAAATTTCGAAGCCAGTCATGACCTGCACTTTGTTTTCGATTGAATGGACAAGGCATATTGTTTTTTCCGCGGGTTCATATGCAAATTTCTTAATTTCCTCTCATAATATTTTGACACAGCCTATTTTGCAGACAACTTCTAGAAATATCAGCCGTTCTAAACACTTTTCTAACACTTGTGCCACTTCTTACGGTAGGTATGGCCATTAAGCATTTTCCATTTGCCTGAGATAATTTCTTGGCATCTGGAATAATTTAAATTTAAAGTTACAAGTTGAAAATCAGACTTCGCTTGTCAACATTTTCCATTTCTATAGTCTCGGACCAACAGTTAGACCGCTAGTTAAATGACGTATTTTATTCAGATGACAGCACGACTCATTATTGTTCTTAAAATAATCAGGCGGCAAATTCAGTCTGGCTCTCACTACCCAGAGGGCTATCATTTCCCGGTCGCCCCTATTTTTAAGATGGTTATTTTTGCTCATATGGTAGAAGCCCTAGGTGATCAATGTACTTCATATGCTACTCATAAAAGCTGAGTTGCGGAATTTAAAAAGAGCACAATTAAATCAGAGATGAGCGCCGGTCTGGAACCAATTTCTGTGACCAGTCAAGTTTGTTTTGTCCATAAAATCATCTTGGAAGATCAAGGAATTGGGTCCAAACGTATAGCAGAAATATTTCACATTTTCTATAAATGTTTTACATTATTCATCCCAACTAGAAATGAGAAACCTTTCTGCTGGATTCCGAAATGTTGGACGCTGATCAGGGCGACCTCGTTTGAATATGTCAAAGGAACTATGTCACCATTTTCTTTAAAGAAGACTCCTCAAACTTTTTAGGTCGCCTTATAACTATTGGCGCAACATGGGTTGACTATTATGATCCAGAAAGTAAAGAGCAATCGAAAGAGTGAAAGCATTTCAGTTCTCTACAATCCAAACATTTCCACGTTTAAAGGTCGGCTGGCAAGGTATTTGCTCCGGTTTTCTGGGAAAAAGATTGGATAATTTTGCTTGATTTTCTGTAATTGCGTAGAACTGCCATGAAAGCTAATTAAATTACGCATGCAAAAAGGCCGCGGAAAGTGGCCCACGGTGTGCTCTTTTTGCAAGATAACGCCCTGCTCACAAACCGTTGTTTACACTCCACATAATTGATAAAACATTTGTTTCGAAGTGGCTGGCCACCCACGCTATTCTCTGGATTTGGCATCAACGGACTATTATTCATTCCGAAAGCTCACAAAACATTTGAAAGATAAGCGCTTTTCCACAAACAATGAAGTCACATGTGCTGTTAAGAAGGGGTTTGAAGATTAAGATAAATATATGTTTAAAGGGTTTCAAACTGTTTTATGAACGTTTCGCTAAATGTGTAAGTTTTACAGAAGATTATGTTGAGTACTTAAAAATGGTTTTAACTAATATGTGTACAGAAACAGGAAACAAAAAGCAGAATCACCCAAAAACCACAAAAATAATAACAGAGAGTTATGAGCAGGATACGTATTTCGACAACGAATTTGTCTTTATCAGTAGCTGTAGCTAAACAAAGTTTGCACTTGGACCTAAATCACCACAACACATTAAAAAACCGGACGATCGTTTCACTAACCAAGTTAGTGCCATCAGAGGCTAAAAAATTCACGTTCCAATCTTCACTTAGTGAATACTTCCTCGTATACACTATTCAATATTTAAAAAATAGTTAAGATCTAAATATCCTTTTATCATTACTGGTAGATAGATTTGCTGTCTTATCATAGCCTAACATATCAAGCCTATTGTACTTTGTGAAAAGTAAACATATTTCCTTTATAAAAGAAATGTAAACAAAATAAACAATGTAAATGTCTGGATTATTCTGTCTGCTTTGTATAATTTAATGTATTGCAGAAATGCTTTGTGTACACTAAAATATACTTATTTATTTCTTTATTTGTAGATATATTTGTTAATTACCATTATTCAACGTAAGTGGTTGACATTCATATTTATACCTGTCTATTTTCTTGATATTACTGATTTGATTAAAGACGCAACAGATAGTCGACATACAGTGTGAAACACGCAACTGGAGTAAATTCAGTATATTAATTATTGGGCATATTTAGATTAAAAAATGAATAAACGAATGTGATATGCTTCCAGCAGGATGGAGCACCAGGACATTACCAAATTAATGTCCGGCAGTACCTCGACTTAATATTTACAAATCGGTGGGCAGTGAGACGAGGATCGTTAGAATGGCACAAAAATCAAACCACTGAAAATATTCTCCATGAGCCAGTAAACATCAATGTACTCGACCCGCTAAATGGTCTCTTACGCGTTGGAAAATTTCGGGATTGGCGCCGAATCTCATTAAAATCGTTAATAATGCGCAGTTGAAGCGCTCAATTTCAATAAGAGTAATATAAATAAGTTGTTTAAGGTGACCCCAGAAAAAAAATCGAAAGGAGTAAAATCCGGAGAATGCGGTGGTCATGGGTGAGGTTCACCTCTACCTCCTAACTTATCTCCAATAATTCCTGCCCAAACATTAAATGAAAATATACGCTGGTGATGTCCTTCGATGATGGCATAAGGATTATTCTCAGCCTAATATGGTTATTATGAAAATTCGTAATGCTATCTCCCGAAATGTTCGGTTCGTCAGTAAATACATATTTTTTTTTCGGAAAATTTGTTACTTATAGATTTTTGTTGACATCAATTGCAAAAACTAACTCGAGTTGGAAAGTCTCGACGCAACAAAACTTGCGCTCTTTGTAACTGATAATGATAAAATAAATAGTCCTTTAAGAAACTCCAAACTGTTTTGTGATTCATATCCAACTCGTTTGCAACTTTCCTCGTACTCACGGTTGGAGATTATTCCACCATACTTAAAATATCTTTAAGCTGTGGGGTTCTATCTGTAAATGATCGACCGCCTATTTTGCTTTTTTATTCCAACCTGATATGCCATTCATAAATGTTTGTGGACATGGTATTCGTCTATTGGGAAAACGTTCTACAAATGAACGTCTTACATCTCGTGCATTTATGTTTGCTACACCGTACATAAAATGAATTGTAGCCAATCCTTGATTGGTAAACTCGGCCCTTAAAAGAGTATGTAGCACACATAAACTGGAAAACACTCCAAAAGAATATTTTTAAAATGCCAGGAAGAAATCAAATCTGATTGTCCTGAAACTGTCCAACAAATATCACTAGAATAGCGTTTCTCATTAATTAAAATTTCGGGGCGTAGCAAGTGCGTTATGGCAGCGAATTATCATTAAATGTTTCAAATTTGAATAACTCAATTTTCTACAAACCAAGAAAGTTGAGTTTTGGTATGTGGTAAGGTATTTACGAGGGAAACATACCAGTCAAATTTCATCAAAATAACTTTGTAATTTTTTGATAATATATATAACATATATATATATATATATATATATATATATATATATATATATATATATATATATATATATATATATATATATATATATATATATATATATATATATATATATATATATATATATATATATATATATATATATATATATATATATATATATATATATATATATATATATATATATCACTGTTTTATGGTTATTTTTATTTTTACTGCTTAAAGAAATTTTTTAAAAGTCTCAAAGTCGTGATCTCGTTAGGTATGTTTGTTTGGATATAAAGATACAACTAAAACAATATTCTGTAATACTAAAAAAGTTGATTCTTGAAACTTGAAACATGAGTACTTAATTAAACGGCTGAAACGGAAGAACTGTTCAATTCTGTTGACACTTCACTTATGTGACAATGACATTTGACATATCAGAATATTCCACAAGTACCAACTGTGTTGCTGGTTATAACAATTTTATATTGTGAAGACCAGTAACACTTGAAACGGAAATCTAGGACTTTGTTGAAAACATTTTATTTAATATTCTCCATCTATCATGTCCAGAATCTTTGTTAAAACTCATTTGATATGAAGTTTTAAATCGCAACTTTGTCATTTTTAGAAAAAAAGCTCTAAAATCTTTAAGGTAATTTTTTTCGTACTTCTGGGCCTTTTTCGCCAAGCAAACTTCGTCTTTGTCTGTAAGGTTCAATAGATTTAGTTCAACACACAGTATTTTAACAGAAAACGATTTTCCTGGCTAACGAACTTATCCAAGCCACTTAGAAACGGAAGGTAGCTGCTGAATTTCATCAAAATCGGCCCCTTATTTTTTGTGTTATCTGTGTGATACACACACACACACAAATATATATATATATATATATATATATATATATATATATATATATATATATATATATATATATATATATATATATATATATGCATACAGGCTGGCCCACCCCATACACCCCGGTCTTTCAGGTCTATATTTTTTTATTTTTGTTATTTCGAATTTATTTCAAACGGAGATTGTGTAGGTTGAAAAGGACTACAACCTAAAATTTTTCTCATTGTCATTCTCCATTGTCAGATGATATCGTAAAAAAACGTACTAGTTTTTGATGGTGGATTTGTACTTCATCAACTACTGTAGTCAAAATTTCGCAATACTCTACAGGGCGTTCAAAAATTCAGTTTTATTATCGGCACAATCAATGCAAATTATTTCATTTATTTCAAATGGAACACCGTATATATTTTACTGCATTTCATAGAGAAAATAATTCCCTTTCATATGATACTAGGGTACCCTATACACAATTGGAGCAGTTCTGGCGCTATTCGCACTTTTATTATTGTTTTTGCAAAAATTAGATTTTTTTATTTTTAACAACAAATTTAACTTGCTTTGTTTGAAATTCGATCTAAAAACGAATCCATGGTAAACAAATGATAAAAATTAGAAGAGAAAAACTAGGAGTAATTATAATAAACTTAGTTCTACAAATGTTCAAACTGAGGTCCATCCTGTTCAATGCATAATTGTAGCCTTTGTTCAAAGGACCGCATAACATTGAGCAACATTTGCGACGATATTGTATTGAAAGCATTCCGTATGCGTTGTTTCATGTCATCTTGTGTTGTCGGAGGCATTTCATACACGATATTCTCAACATGTCCCCACAAGAAAAAAATCAAGATATGTTAGGTCTGACGATCTGGCTGGCCATTTTTGTGAACCTCCTCGTCCTAACCATTTATTGGAAAAATGTGCACTAAGTTCTTGTCGCACTCTGATTTGAAAATGTGCTAGAGCACCATCCAGTTATAGCCACATCCGCCTTATAATAGAGAGTGGGACGTCTTCCAAAAGTTCAGGCAAACTTTGACCAAGAAACCTATGAAACATATCTCCATTTAGGTGTCCATTGAAAATGTAAGGACCTATTACTCTTGACCCTAATATTCCACCTCACACATCAATAGACCAACGATTCTGACGGTTAATATTGCGGCAAAAATGTGGATTTTCATCAGCGTACTAATGAACATTATGTCTGTTTACCAAGCTGTTACTATGGAAAGTCGAGTCGTCTGTAAACAGCACATAATCGAAAAAATGTTCATCCTTACCCAACATCGCCAATGCCCACATACAGAAATCAAGTCGTCGATTGAAGTCAGCATCTGAAAGTTCTTGATTTGCTTAGATATGGTAGGGATGAAGTTTGTGTCTTCTATTATTCTGCCAAGGCTTTGCATGCTCAACGTCGTTTCCTGACTGACTTTGCGCTGGCTTATATGGGGATTTTCTATAAGGGATCCAATGATCGCAAACACATTTTCTTCATTTCCGGTAATTGGACTTTGTTTATTGGTCTTTTCATATGCTACGCTTCCAGTTCTTCGAAAAACTCCTAACAATCTTTTAAAACTTTTTCTGGATGGATGATTTCGTGCTGAATATTTTTCTGCGGAAACTCGTGACACCAGTAAACCGTTTTTATGACATTCAACCAATAGTTAGAATCATATCGAATCGTTCCTGTATAGGATACGTTTTCATTTCAAATACAATAATTTTAGAAATGATAAAATTGCAAAAGAGAGTAGCGATATAATTGAGCAATTAGAAGTTGGGCAGTAGGTAATCACAAACAATAATTGAAAAGAATTAACAAATGTCACAGGCATATGTACAATCAAGTAGATGAGGTTAGGTTTGATTGTGAGTGGGCCATAACGGTCCCTCCACTGCGACCATGAGGTCTATTGTGGCTCACGCCTAATAGTCTATATTTCGCCCAACAGAGTCCTGCAGAGGTCGATAGCCTTTGTCGGCGAAAGTTGATCCAGATCTTCCAGTGCAAGCTTTGTCTTGCCAAAGAGCAGGTGTCTAGTCCTGTCCGCCGCCGTACAGGAACACAGTACATACTCTGCTGTTTCGTCACTCTCCATACACAGCTGGCACTAAGTTTCCTGATCGACTCCAATTTGGTGCATGTGGTGACGCAAGCGGCAGTGTCCTGTATAAAGGCCGACTAGAGTACTTAGCTGTTGTCTGTTTAGCTCTAGAAGTTTTTTAACCCTTGATTCTGACAGGCCATTTATAAAAGCCTTAGGGTGAGCTAATCCTGGCATATTTTGCCATTGCTGTCCAGGTCTTTAAGGTGCGTTTTGCTGTGAATGATGATATCCCCAGCACAAGTTCTGGTCCGATGAAGTCCCCTTGGGCTCGACTACTGGCAAGCGCGACGGCCGCAACATTGCCATCATGGTCCGAGTGACCCGGTATCCAGACCAGCGACACCTAATTGCAGCTACCCAGTTCGTTGAGAGCAGATTTACAACTCCATACCGTTTCTGAATTGAAACGGTAGGAACCAAGAGCCTTTATTGCAGCTTGCCTATCTGAATATATCTTTATCGATTTGTGTGTGCACTGGTTTTATATACTTACCCTAGTACACATCCCGATGGCATAGACTTCCGCCTGGTGTATGGTTGCGTACTTTTCGACGCTAGTTGATGGTCTACCATCGGTGTTGCTCCCATATGTGCCGGATCCTGTCCCTCTGTCGGTTTTGGAGCCGTCAGTATACCAGCAGAGATCGGCCCTCAATAGGGTCGTTTGATTTCGTTCCCAGTCCTCCCTTTCCGGGAGGACGGTCTTGAAAGACAAATCTCTACTGATCTTTGTAGGCATCAAGTCTGAGACCATTCCCAGAATCTAATGACCCTCAATGTCATCGAAGAGTCCGGACCCTCCCAGACTGATTTACTTCAGCATGCTGTCAGCCATTTCTTTTAATCTGTACGTTGTCCACCTCGCCACCCTCTCCAGCCAAATGTGAAGAGGTGAAATATTAAGGAGGACCTCCAGAGCGGGTAATGGAGCGGTGATTATCGCTCCCGTTATCATCAGACAAGCTTGTCTCTGTAGATGAGTCAGTTTGGCCCTCACAATACCACGAAGTGCCTTGGGCCACCAAACTATGGCTCCATATGTTATCATTGGTCTGATAACAATTACATAGAACCAGTACATCTGTTGGGGGTTTGTTTCCCAGTTATTTCCACGGATTCTACGGTATGTCCACAGGGACAGCCCTGCGGATTCCATTCTCTAACTGTACGTCCCAGTTGAGCTTCTTATCTAGGGTAACCCCCATATATTTTGCTTGTTCCGTAAATGGAATCATTTTCCCCATAAGAATAGGTGGTTTTAAATTGTGCAACCTTCTTCTTCTGGTAAATGGAACAATGATCGTTTTGCGGGGGTTCACAGACATCTGTTTCCTCCGACACTAATCACTCACTACATTTAGTGCCTCTTGAAGAGTACTTGCAAGTTCCTCGTCAGATTTGCCTCTAACCATTATGACAAGATCATTAGCATACGCCTGGACCACAATCAAGTAACCATGTATGTCTTCTTCATTTCAATATCCGCAGCAGATAATTTATTATTAAGAGAAACATCTTATCTATACAAAAATGGTCAAAGTTAGCCATAAGAAAGCCTCATGTAGTTTTTAAGGCAATCGAATATCGCTTTACATGAGCGTATAAGATACAGGCTGTTCCATTTAAAATGAACACGATAATCAACTTCGCATGTGTAAACAACAATAAAAGTGTGAATAGCGCCAGAACCGCTGCACTTGTGTATAAGGAACCCTCCCATCATTTGAAAGGGAATTATTCTCTCTATGAAATGCAGTAAAATATAGGGTGTTCAATTTGAAATAATTTAAATAATCTCCTTTGAATGTGGCGATACAATAGTTCAGGAGGTACCAAATCCGCCATCAAAGGCTAGTGAGTTTTTCACGATATCATCTGACAATGGAGATACGATTTTTTTTCAAAAACCCCACATCCGTCAAAAAATCAAGATATCTGGGAAACACTAATAGATAGGTATAGGGATCCTTGTAGTAAGTAACCTTATGTTTCCCACAAAATTCAAGAACGTTATCAAATACCGTGTGTTCCATAAGAAAAAAGATAACTTTGAGGTGTCACGCTTTTTCGGATTATCCTGTAAATTTGAAAATAATTTTAGGCCGTAGTCCTTTTCAACTTACATAATATCCGTTTAAAATCAATTCAAAATAACAAAAATATAGACCTGAAAGATGGGGCTTATGTGGTAGGCCAACCTGGATATATATATATATATATATATATATATATATATATATATATATATATATATATATATATATATATATATATATATATATATATATATGACCTGACTAAAAAAATAATTGGCCGGTTTTGATTAAATTTGGCACAGACCTTCCTTTGGTAAGTGGCTTGGATAAGTTGGTCAGCCAGAAAAATCGGATCAGGTTTTCCGGTAAAATTTTGGGTTTTCTTTCGGACATTTTTTGTATCTCTCAAAATATAAACATATAAAGAGTGAAAGTGACCCCCGAACATTTCATCCTCTGATGAAGCTAACTTTGTTAGCGAAACGATTGTTAAGTCTTTAAAAATATATGTTGTGGTGAATTGGGTTCTCCAAGTGTACTTATGGGTTCCAGAGTTCTTCGCTCCTTTGAAGATTTTTTTTTAAATTCAAAACTCGCGTTCTCTTCACTAGATAATTTTTTCGACGAAAATTCACTAAAAAATTGTACAGCGGCATGCTGCTCTCGCTATTATCCTCTTATGACAAATTGGAGATTCCTTGGACCTATTCTCTTGAAGTTCCCGAGCCGTATAGGGGGTCAGTTAGATATATCATCTATTAATTATTGAGATAAAAAAGTTATTTTATTATATTTTTTGTCTGAAAATGCACCAGGAGAAATTACGACGGCGTTCTGGGGTCACGTTAAAAAATTATTTTCTAATAATTCTGGGATAAAAAAGTCAGAATTTTGAGATAAAAAGTCAGAATTCTGTGATAAAAACTCAGAATTCTGACATAAAAAGTCAGAATTCTGAGTTAAAAAAGTCAGAATTCTGAGATAAAAAAAGTCAGAATTTTGACATAAAAACTCAGAACTCTGAGATAAAAACTCAGAATTCTGTCATAAAAAGTCGTAATTCTGACATAAAAACTCAGAATTCTGAGTTTATATCTCAGAATTCTGACTTTTTTAACTCAGAATTCTGAGATAAAAACTCAGAATTATTCGAGAGCTATACGACAGCGTCCAGGTGGTGCCACTTGCAAAACGTTTACCTATTGCCTATTGATGTGTAATTAGGTAGGTAGCTCAGCCTGTGCCGGTTTTATAGTTAGTTGATGGTGTTTACAAAGTCAAAGGTAAGAAAATTGGTTCATTGACTATTATTCTAGTTGCGTTAATAGAATAATGCATAGTGCATAGGTGTATCTATTATGTTTTTACTAATTATGTACGTAAATAAGTCGTCATATAAAGTTTCACCTCGCTATCCTGGAAATTTTGCCGAACCCTGCCGTTCTGCAAGGATAGTACGAATATTTAACGTGCCCAACATCGCATGGACACGGGACCGGCGGCTTTACCCCCCCCCCCTACAAAGGGCCGAACGTGCAGACATTCAACTTGCTCAAATACAATGCCAGAACCTCGGTTAATGTTAATGTTACAGTGTGTACTAAAAAAAGTGAAAGGAGAACACTGGGATCGGACCCAGTACCCTTGGGTTCAGAGGCACACGTTCTTGCGACTGAACTACCAAAGCTCTTATAAATGAATAATCATGAGATAAGCGTACGTTTGTTGTTGTTTGATGATTTGTTTTTGTTGGTCGATAAACATCATCACCATCACAATCGAAATACGATACCATCTGTCGCAATCGAGAATCTCCGTCTGTAACTGCCCATTTTGTTTCAGTGTAGCTTCCACCTTCAATCAATATTGTACCATATATCCAGACATTTTACTTTTGATCTACCTCTTCCTTTTTGTCTAGGTATGTATCTTTCAAATAAAACTACCAGAAATATGTTTTAAAATATGTCCTATATATGTTGCCTTTTCCTATCAATTTCTTTCAGTATGCATTTCTATTCTGTCACCTCTTCCAGAACACTTTTTTATTCGTGTTTCTATCGGTGTACCTTATTGTCTTTGTCATTCTGCCCAATGTCCATATTAGAAAAGCTTCTATTCCCTTAGTGTCCTGCTTAGTTAACGTCCACCCCATCATTATAACACCCCATTAAACTCAATTTGTGATAGAAATAAAAAGTATATTTTCATTAACCCTGCGTTAGACGTAATATTGTTCAAAAATCAATATCAAGATTCACCCAACAATTTTCCATAGTTTTATAATAAATTTACATACATATATATATATATATATATATATATATATATATATATATATATATATATATATATATATATATATATATATATATCTAATGTGCATTCTTCAAATGACTTTCATTCTAGTGCTTTAAATTGTCTAATTTTAATAATAAAAATAATACGAAGGCAAATAACGTGACTTTCTAAAATAGTTTTATTTTTAAGGTTCACCTTATAAGCATACGGTATTTACATTATTTTCTGGGTGAATAATTCAATTAGTTGACACAATTTTTTTTACAATTTAATAGTCTAATTATGTTACATATTTTATTGTTACCTCTAAAAAATACACACTATAACAATTTCTAAGGAATATAAATAAAGTTATTTACTCTTTCTTATGTTTGGGGAGTCAGATTTGGTCGGAATTTATTTGACAAAAGTTGGGGATAGACTGGCACTAGCTAGAGTATTATTTTTATTCGTATTATTTTTATTATTAAAATTGTACCATTTAAAACACAAAAAAGTCATTTCAAGAATGTACATTATATATATATATATATATATATATATATATATATATATATATATATATATATATATATATATATATATATATGTAATTTATTGTAAATCTATGGACAAATGTTGGGTGAATCTTGATATTTACTTTTGAACAATGTTACGTCTAACGCAGAGTTATGATTTTTTCTCAAAATATACTTCTTATTTCTATCAAAAACTGAGTTTAATTTTGGTCTGAAGGGGGAGATTTATCAAGTCATAAGTATGGAATGTTATAATGCTGAGGTGGACGTTGATTAAGGAGGTCACTAAGGGAATAGAAGCTTTTCTAATATGGACATTGGGCAAAATGACAAAGACAATAAGGTACACTGATAGAAATACAAATAAAAAAGTGTGCTAGAAGCGTGACAGAATAGTAATGCTTGCTGAAAGAAATTGATAGAAGGTATAATATATAGGACATATTTTAAAACATCTTTCTGATAGTGTTATTTGAAAGATACATACCTAGACAAAAAGGAAGAGGTAGATCAAAAGTAAAACTTCTGGAAACATGGTACAATATTGATTGAAGGTGGAAGCTACACTGAATTAAAATGGGCAGTTACAAACGGAGAGTCACGATTGCGACAGATGGTATACATTTCGATTGTGATGATGGTGATGGTTATCGAGCAACAAAAACAAATGATCACACAACAACAAACTTACGTTCGTCACATGGTTATTTATTTATAAGTGCCTCGGTAGTTCAGTCGTAAGAACGTGTGTCCCTGAACCTAAGGGTACTTGGTTCGATCCCAGGGTTCTCCTTTCACTTTTTTAGTACATACTGTAACATTAACATCAACATCAACTATGTGGCATTATGTTTGAGCAAGTTGAATGTCTGCACGTTCCCCCCTTCGGAGGGGGCTTAAAGCCGTCGGTACCCTTCCGGTGCAATGTTGGGCACGTTAAGTATTCCTACTATCCTTGCGGAACGGCAGGGTTCGGCAAAATGTCCAGGATGGCGAGGTGAAACTGCTCCCTGCTGTCGATGATTGGCCATAGTCGCGGAAATAGACCGACGTTAAAGATACAAAAACACAAACATATTTATTTATAAACTTCTAAGGCTGACTTGACTTCAATTCAGCTAAAGTTTCTATGGTATAATGCCGATTAAAGCAATAATATATTTGTATATTTATACGACGACTTATTTACGTACATAATTAGTAAACTCATAATATATGCACTTATGCACTATGCATTATTCTATTAACGGAACGAGAACAATAGTCAATGAACCAATTTTCTTTCCTTTTAGTTTGTAAATACCATCAACTAACTGTAAAACGGGCACAGGCAGAGGCTTCCTGCCCAATTACACATCAGTAGTCAATATAAAACTCTCAAATGATTCTGACTTTTTATCTCAGAATTCTGAGTTAAAAAAGTCAGAATTCCGAGTTTTTATGTCAAAATTCAGAGTTTTTATCTCAGAATTGTGACTTTTTATGTCAGAATTCTGACTTTTTTATCTCAGAATTCTGACTTTTTATCTCAGAATTCTGAGTTTTTATATCAGAAATCTGAGTTTCTATCACAGAATTCTGACTTTTTATCTCAGAGTTCTGACTTTTTTATCTCAGAATTATTAGAAAATAATTTTTAACGTGACCCCAGAACGCCGTCGTAAGAAATCATTGTTGCGCATAAAATATAGTTAACAATACAATGTATTAAGTAATGTAAACAATAGGTATTAAGACATGATATTTTCTATAAGTAGTCACAATGTTGACTTTGTTGTTATTAAATATTAGTATTTAATCTCTGTTATACATTATCATTGTAAACTCAATCAAATATGTGGTGTAAATTAAATTATCTGAACCATTCTCAAGTAGACCTTCACACGGTGACAGTCAGTCTATTTTATTTCAGAGTTGTAGTCAGTCTATTATATTTCAGAGTTGTTTAAATTTAGAATTACCGGCAAAATATAAAATACTTGTATAAATTTATGTTTAAATAATTAAAGTAGTTCAGTGACGAGACTAATGCCATTAAAATTTTCTATTTGATAACTTTTCTGAAGTTTATTTGTTTACATGATAATTATACTAAGTGGTTTATCTTACTGCCATTCAATTTAAGTACGGATAAATGCAATGACTTTGTGAGTTGGCTACAAAAGACTGTGATTATTTTAGTGCTACATAATTTTACGTGAATAATGATTTTCAAATGACAGTGCAATGACAGAAGGAAGTTTTAATGTAGAAGGTGAGAAACGTGTGTTTTGACCGATGTGTAAACATTTTTTAATTGTTTATTTAATTGGGGTCATACATGTGATCTATTTGAGTTTATGAACTGTGATTATTGATGTTCAAGTAAACTTTATTATCTTTATATGTATTGGATTTGTGAGAATATAAATTTAATAATAATTACTACTTAGACTACAGGAATAGTTAGGTTTCTTTTTAAATTGTTAATCATAGTATTTTGCTTTCGAAGTTCTTGCGACATCTTTATCGTAATCTAATCATGTGCTACTTTACTGTTGCGTTCAGATGTTTATGATTTTTTGTGTAAATCTAATTTAAATACACACTAACTTGTGAAAAGTGATCGAGATCATTGCATTTGTCAAAAAAACCATACAAACATGCTCGCTGCATTTAATAGAACCGGAAACAGCTGCTGCTCGATTTTAGCGAAAAATTCGTTTATAGGGAGCTCTGTCTTCGCCTCGGTTTCCCTAATAGAACCTGTTCGAATTTCCAAATTATGTTTTCTCCTAGCATGTGCAGGGTCTTCAAGAGCATCTTCTGAAAATATTGGAGATAATACAGGCTGTTTACAAAAAAGATACATATCAAAGTTATACTTTTTAAATTGGACACCCAGGGTATTATTAGGTTTACGTAATCTACACATAAATTAAAGGTAAGTTAAAATAGGATTCCCTATACCTAAAACCTATCGCCTTTGAGAAATACAGCAATGTTCGAAAATGCAAGTCTAAATGGACAATTTTTTTTTCTTACATTCAGCAACGTAGAAAAAATATAACTAAAACTACTATTTAGTAGGAGGATTGTGGCATGGTATAGAAAAAAAGTAAGGGAAACTTATACAGGGTGGTCAGTAACGTACTAATAATATTTGAGACATAATATTGCAAATAACTCTCTTGTTTCAAATAGCATAGTCTGTATGTAATGGCGCAT
>OZ023264.1:112874640-112889640 GCA_964006375.1 Tillus elongatus
TTCATTCCCGCTTTTTTGATAATGCGTTTACTCTGGTTATATAATGTACTTGCTTCTTGAACGGGTGGCATGCTCGACATTTTAGTAACTGGATATTTATATAACAGAAAGCGATGACAATCTTTATCACAGTCATTGATTTTAATCTGTAGAAAAGCTTTTTCGATGTCGGCGGTAATTCCAATTTTTCCAACACGAAAGTTTAATAAAGTCTTAATTAAATCTTGTACCAAATTTTCACCTGTATTGAGAAGATCGTTTAACGACGGTAATCCAAGCGGGTGTGCCGACGCATCTAACACTATCGGTACTTTTGACGTTGGTTTATCTTCTCTATATACTGGTCTGTGCGGTAGGTCGAAGGTTTTCACTGACACACTTTCAATAGGTGCTTCTTCAGCGATTTGATGTGCCACTAATTCGCTCACTGCGTTGTCATATTCTGTCAAACGAGAACTCTTGTCAAGCTTGAACGTTGAACTTTTCACTCGCGCTAATGCCCCTTCAAAGTCATCATCTAATGGGCAGTTGTTTTTACAGGGAAGCGCTACTTCATAGCGGTCATTTTTCTTAGAAATATCTTGCATCAGGAATTTTCCTGTGAAATCATTTTGTGTTTCTTTATCACAAATTCCGATAGTCTCTAAATCCCAAAATTGTTTCATGTCCATGTCTTTATTTCCGTCGAACACTTGCACGTGTAATGTAGACACAGTCGTTGTGTTTATTTCTCTTGCCTTAATATTTGGCCCTTGAAAGGTCCATCCAAATTTTGTATTTATTGCCGTTAAATCTTCTGATAAACGAATAAAAACACCTGTTGCTATTCTCCAATAATTATCCGCGCCGATTAATACACTTATACCATTTACGTGCGGTATATTTCCGATAGAAATATCAGCTTTATCTAACGTATTAATAACGGGATGGTTTATATTTGGCGTTTTAAATGTTTCCAAACAAATCTCAGGTACTTCTACGGCAACAATTGAAACTTGTTCATCGCTGTATTGAGATATCAGCTTTAATTCAACCTTATTGTAAAGTTTTGGTATTTTACGTTCTTCACAACCAAAGGGTATAACAGACAATCGACTGGTTCCTAGAATTTTAAGTCCCAGTTTACGAGATACATTTTCTCTAACGTATGTGAGTTGTGAACCTCCGTCAATAATAAAACGTATAAATGCGTTTTTATTTACGTTTACAATGGGAGACAAATAGGCCTTGCCAGTTTGTAAAAACACTTGTTCATCGTTCTGGGTGTTTTCTGCAAACAAACTCGCTGTTGTTATTGTTTCGTTACCTTGTTTTTTATCATCTCTCTTCAGGTAGGTCGGGTCACACATTGAAGTTGCGTGCCTGCTTTTACATATCTCACAGATAATTTTACTTCTACACTCTTTCGAATTATGGTTGGGTTTTGTGCACCGATAGCAGCGACGGTTTTTCTTTAAAATGTCTTTCTTCTCGTTCACATCGTCCACTGTATTATTACACTTCTCAGAATTGTGTTCTTCAGACTGGCAGAAAACACACTTATTCACTGTCACTAATAATCCAGCGGCAGTAAATACCTTTTGTGAAGGTGACGTTTGTTTACCAGTGGATCTTCGGAATTCATATTTCCCGCGTTCTTCGTTTTTAGAAATGGCTGATGCGTTTGACGTTGAAGTTGATTGCGATATTTCTAATGACTCCACTTCCAATTTTAAATATTCTAATAGAAGCTCAATTTGCTTATTGATACTGGGTGGTTCTTCAGAATCTTTATTGGGATGTTTCTTGTGATATTCGATTTTCATTGCGTACGGCATTGAGTTGAGAATAACGGACTTTACCATCATTCCATATTCGTTTGCGTTCACTCCCAAGGATTCTAAACTGCGGCTTATCGATGACGTTGTATTATATAACCCACGCAATCCAGCACAATCCATTCTACTTTTAACATACGTTATTGATAAAAGCCTTTGAATATAGCTGTCTATCATTCGTTGTTTGTTACCAAATTCGTGTTTTAATAAAGCGATAGCGTCACCATATGATTTTTCAGATGGGGTTAGACCACTTATCGTTGCTGCAGCTTTCCCTAGTAAGGCCTGTTCCAGATAACTAAACTTGGCCACAGCGTCTAAACTTTCATTTTCATGAACTGCTGTCCTGAACTGTTCCCAGAACAAGGTCCAATCCGATAACTCGCCGTTAAATTTGCGAAGTTCTAATTTATGAAGCTTGACGTGACCTTTGGTTAATCTTCTTGCGGTATCGTTGCTTTCGTTAATGTAAGTGTGATTAGGAATGAAGCTTTCACTGGGTTGTTTACTTATTCTTATCTGCAGCCTTGATATCAGAGATGCCACTTGATCTTGATACTCAGCAACCTTGTCAAACTCATTTTGATACTCTTCTTCTGATAACAACGTTAGCACTGCTTGATTAGCACGATTTAAATTGTCATTTGCGGCGTTAATTCGGTCTCGAATTACTACGAGTTCTTCGATGGGTTCATCGACGTTAGATATTTTTTCTTTACCGTTGTTGAGTAGCTTCGTTAGTTGCGACCGGCAACTCGTTCTTGCAACACGTTCCATTTTTTTTCTTACTGCACAAACGTTAACTTTGTTTATTCACTTCTACGTTCACTACGCGTTTTACGACTATACTTTCGCGTCCCGAGCCCCTTCCCTGGTTTCGGCACCATGTAACTAATCTCGGCACCATATAAGATTACTATTTCGTCTTGGGGCGTTAAAAGAAGTGAGATAAACTTAAGAATTTATTATCAATTAAAATGTACAGTAGAAAATTAAATTGCATTCTTTAAGGGTTAAATACGAATAATAACATATAAAAGATCGCGGTCGCGTGACGTTAGTAATGACAGTTCTCTTTCTACTCTGCTCCAACTCAACTACTCTGCTACTACTAGTTGCCTACTGAAACTGAAGGGCGGTTTTCGGTTCTAGCTCGGCGCTGCAGTACTCGTCGTCCTTGATTCTGTGTGCGTCGACGCTGACGTTGGATCGTACCTGGTGAACGCTCTTCGCCTTTAATATATTTTCCACATATATATATATATATATATATATATATATATATATATATATATATATATATATATATATATATATATATATATATATATATATACAGGGTGCTACAGATTCGAGGCTCATCATGGGTATCTTCTAAACCGTAAGAGATACAGGCTGGGTTAAATTGAGGCAAATATGCGCAATTATGGACCTTGTAGCATGCCATCTTGAAATTTGCTAATTTCCGAAGATATACGAAAGAAACCGAAAAATGTAAATTCCGTTTTAATTTTTTTCTGAAGTTATTTGAAACGATATAAAAAATGAAAGGCACTTATTCATTGCCACTTTTTCTACTCTACAAAATGCAATGAATAAATTCTCTGTACAACGTTTCGTTTCGAAGAAAACATCATCAATCTTGTTTTTTCATATGGCCGTTAAAATAAGTACAGCCTGTATTAGAAAGCATATTTCATTGCAAATTCACTGATGTATAGCACGATAGGTTCCTCATGTTGTTTTTTGCAGTATTCAAATTTTCAACAATTTTCAATGCGTAGCAGGCGATGGAGACGAAAAAGTTACGATAATTGTCAAGTCAGACATAATCAACATCATAATAAACAGTTGGGTTTCCGTTTCTGTATGAAACCCTAAAAATACGGTTCATTAATCTAATCTGCGCTAGTACAGCTGTCAAAATTCAAAATGCATAGAAACTCAACAGTCAGATAGACGCCAGTTTTGCATCTCAATTACGTTTAATTGTTATCATTAATTTTAAAATACTTTATTTGACGTTTTGAGAATCTTGATTACAATGCAGTTTTCTAATGGAGAGCAAAGTGACATGTTGAGTTTTTTATTTGTGCCACAGAAATGCGGTTCGTGCTACAGTTATGTATTTACAACAATATCCCGAGCGAAGTCACTTCAGAAATTATTGTATGGAAAGCACTTCGTATTCTTAGTTCCATATCTTCTCGGTTAGTCGGAGGTGTTTTGTTAACGATATTTTTTATGTACCCCCACAAAAGAAATACAAATACGTTAAGTCTCTGGATCGTGCGGGCCAGTTGTGTGGGCTTCCTCGCCTTATGCATTGATTGGTGTAACTTCTGTTCAAATATTGCCGTACACGGATTTCAAAACGGCCAGCAGCACCTTCTAACTGGAATCACTTTCGCCATTTAATATCTCTTGAGCATATATTCTAAGACCTCTGGCAAATCATCTTGTAAAAATCTTAGAAATTGATCGTTCAAGTGCCTATCAAAAATTAAGGCCCTATTATTTGTCCTCCTAAAATGCCGGCCCAAAAAATTTTACTTCACCTCTGCTGATGTGAAGTCGATTTTCCTGATTAGTGCTGGTGGTGTCTATTTACAAGATACGTGTTATAAAATGTACTCTCGTCTGGAACTGCACAAAATCAAAGAAATTTTCAATCTCACCAACTTTGTCCAGGCCAATATCAATTCGTCGAATAAAATTAATATCAAGTAGTTCCTGATGTAACTGAATATGGTATGGATGAAATTTTTCCCCCTTGATTATCCTACCAACACTTCGTCTGCTAATGCCTACCTCCTTGCTTATGGTACACTGACTTGTATGGTGGTTTTCAACAACAGCGCCAATTAGGTACCTCAAACTCGTTTTTATTTCCAGTGACAGGCTTTTGTCTGTTGATTTTTAGTACGCGACACACGGTTCAACGAAATAGCTACACTAGTCTCTGAAAAACTTTCCTGTTTGACTGATTTCGAGATGGATTTTTTTTTAGCATAAACCCTCGCAGCCACAAAAAAAATTTTCTTGACATTCTCCAACAACAAAAATCATATCTATTCTTTCGTGTACAGGATATGTTCTCATTTTTAGTGAATTTTCTTAAAAAAAATCACTAATGAGGAGATCTCGACTTTTGAATTTTGAAAAAATTTCTTCAAATGAGCGCTATTTAGGACCCCTGGAACCCAAATCCGAGGTCGGTTTCACACTTTATATGTTTATATATATATATATATATATATATATATATATATATATATATATATATATATATATATATATATATATATATATATATATATATATATATATATGTTTATATATTTATGTGTCACACCTATAACTAAAAAAATAATGGACCGATTTTGATAAAATTTGGTGAGTACCTTCCTTTCGCGAGTGGCTTGGATAAGTTCGTTATCCAGGAAAATCCGCCGAGGTTTTCCCGGAAAATTTTGTGTTTTTTTTCGAAAAAAATCGAAAAAATATATCTCCGGAATTAACAAAGTAAGGGCAACGAAATTTGGTACACGGATTTATATCGTTATATGTAAGCTACCTACCAAAATTTAGCGCTGTCGGTTAAAGGACAAAAAAGTTACAGGCATTTAAAGAAAAATAAATTTGGGTTTTCCTCAAAACGTCAAAGTCGCGATTTTAAACGTCAAAATTATTAATATCTAGGCAATGAACCTGAAATTAATATGATCTATGGAAGGAAAATGTCTCAAGAATAATGTTTTACAAAGCCTGAGCTCTTAGTTTCAATCGTCATTGTCCTTCATTTTACTAAAATATTCCCAGAAAATTCATTTCAAATAGACCCTTTCTCTGATACTTTAGCAGTAGTGTTGGCTATAGAGTTTATCGTTTAATGGTATATCATTTTTGTCGAATTATCTTAAAAAATCATTAAAGCGCAATATTTCCGTTATTATTCAAGTTACGAAAAAAAGTTGTATACATTAATTGTAGGGTGTCTTAAGCTACATCTTAAAAAATATTTCCACAATTACAGGGTGGCCCATAAGTCGTTGGTGATTAAAATTTTCTTTTTTTTTAGTGAATTTTTTTAATCGAACACGCCCTATGTTATTGCCTTTTTGTATTTTCCATCGAAATATAATACATCTTTGTAAGAAAAGAAATTCGGGACGCAGCAAGTGCGTTATGGTAGCGAATTTTCATTAAATGCTTCAAATTGTGAATCAATTTGCTATTAACCTATAAGGTTGACCAGAAAACCAGTTTTTTCGGGAAAAATTTAAGTTTACTTTCGGAAATTTTTGTACATTTTCAAACAATAAAGTTATTTTGATGAAATATGGTACATTGTTTCTAATATATAAATTATACTGGTAACCAAATTTGGTGCCTGCTTTCTTAAAAAACATATTTGCTATTAGAAACATTTTTATGAAAATTCACTACCATAACGCACTTGCTGCGTTCAGAGTTTTTATATTACTCGTGAACCCTTTTATAAAAAACAGCAAAGCGCTTGACAGAACACAGTAAAGTTAAAGTAATCAAAAAATGTTGAATAAATTGATAACAACTGTATATCCACGCCAGAACCCCCTTGCTTCCCAAGTGGATATTGACATTTATTATTGTTAGTTAGGTATAGAAAACCTTAGTATCATTTGAAAGGTAACAAAATTTTGCAAAAGAACGTGTCATTTGAAACAAGGGAGTTATTTGCAATATTATGCGTCGAATATTACTAGTAGGTTACTGACCAGCCTGTATAACTTTACATTATTTTTTTATATCTCATGCAACAATCCTCCTACTTAATAATAATTTTAGTTAGATTTTTCCTAAGTTGCTGAGTGTAAGAAAACAACATTTGCATTTAAGCTTGCATTTTCGAAAATTGCTGTATTTATCAAAGACGGTAGGTTTTAGGTATAGAGAATCCTATTGTAACTTACATTTATTTCAGCTCTAGATTACGAAAACCTAATAATATACTGGGTGTTTTATTTAAAAAATATAACTTTGATATGTATCTTTTTTGTGAACCTTCTGTATCATCGACAATATTTTCAGAACGTGCTCCCAAAGATTCTGCACATGCTAGGAAGAAACAGAATTTGTGAATTCGAACACGTCCCATTAGAGAGACCGACGGGTATATGGTACCCCACTATATATATATATATATATATATATATATATATATATATATATATATATATATATATATATATATATGTATATGTATATGTATATGTATTACACAGATAATTCAAAAAATAATTGGGCGATGTTGGAAAAAATTGGCAGATACCTTCCTTTTGTAAGTGGCTTAGATAAGTTCGTCTGCCAAAAAAATCAGACCAGGTTTTCATCCGGAAAAAATTATATCTTCGTTAATAACAAAGCTGTTGCAACCAAATTTGGCACGCAGGTTTCCAATATAAAATGTAAACCTAGTTAAAAGAAAAAAGTCTGGACGCAGCAAGTGCGTTATGGTAGTGAATTTTCATAGAAATGATCTGGCAACAAATATTTTTTAAACTTTTTTTCTTTTAACATATAAATATAAATTTCGGTATATAGTTTTCTTTTAATATCGGAAACTTACGTATCAAATTTGTTTACCATAGCTTTTCTATTTTTTGCGATAAAAATTGTTTCCGAAAGAAAAGCCGAAATTTTCTCGGAAAACCTGAACTCTAAAGCTTAAACTACTGCCAAAGAATCAGAGAAAGGTTCTATTTTAAATGAATTTTCAGCAATTATTTCAGTGAAATGAAGAACAATGGCGGATGATGCAGAAACTAAAGACTTTGTGAAACTTACCACTTCTCACATTTAAAAGTTGCCAAGTTTGGCGTTTCAAATCACGCCTTTGACGTTTTAAGTAGAAAAACTATAAACCTTTTAAAGCAATTTTTCTGCTATCGACCTTTTTGCGCCAGAAAACCTAATATTATTCTGTAATATTCAATAGATTTTGTTAACCACATAAAGTATTTTGGTTTTGTGTGATTCTCTGAACACCAGTGGCACCCATTGTTTTTCTTTAAAGGCTTATAATTTAGTTTCTTTCAACTTAGAGATCTGAATTTTGGTATGTGGGATACGTTTTATAGTAGAAACTTGCGCACAAAGTTTTTATTTTTGTAGGTACAAAAATTTTCCGAAAGAAAAACCGAAATATTCCCGGAAAAACTGGTCCGATTTTCCTGGATAACGAACTTATCCAAACCACTTACAAAAGGAAGGTACATGCAAAACTTTATTAAAATCGGTGCATTATTTTTTGAGTTATCGGTGTGATACACACACATACAAACACACACACACACACACGCACGCACACACACACACACACATATATATATATATATATATATATATATATATATATATATATATATATATATATATATATATATATATATATATATATATATATATATATATATAATCATATAAACATTGAAACTGACCCTGGATATGGGTTCTAGGGGGCCCTAGACCGCGTTCATTTGAAGAAATTTTTTCAAAATTCAAAAGTTGAGATCTCCCCAATAGTGAGTTTTTTCTAAGAAAATTCACTAAAAGTTATAGTCATTTAAAGACAAAAAAAAATTAGGTGTCGCTAGTGATTATAAAAACGCACAAAACCAGAATATTTTGTATGGATAACAGCATATATTGTGTTATTGTGAGTTTGTAGTTTAATAGTATAACGTTTTTAGCGAATTTTCTTAAAGAAAATCGTTATTTCGGAGACCGCGATTTTTGAATCTTGAAAATAGTTCTTGAATGAGTGCGAAATAGGACCCCTAGGTCCCATAGATGCGGTCATTTTCAGTTTATATGTTTACATATATGCAGGGTGGCGTATTTCTCCGGTAAAGTTTAATATATCAATTATTATACAAGATATGAAAAAAATTATATACCTTAATTATAGAGTCTCGACATGCTTCCTATAAAATTAATTTGACAGACTGGCCTATAATTCGTTGGTGATACAAGTTTTCTTTTTTTTAATAGAACACCTCTTACATTATTCCATTTTAACATTTTCCATAGAATTATAATGCATGCTTGTACACATAAAAATATCGTTCATCGTTTTCCAGTTATCTCAATTGCCTTGCAACTTTTCACGTTTTTGATACATGAATGTGATACGGCATTTTAACCAATAGATATCGAAGTCCGCCAAGAATGAGACATTTAGTAAGGTTTTCGTTTATATTGTTATACAATAAATTAAATAATTGCTCAATTTTAGTGAATTTTCTTATACAACAAAAAAGTTACAGGGATTTAAAGAAAAATAAATTTGGGTTTTCCTCAAAACGTCAAAGTCGCGATTTAAAACGTCAAAATTGGTAATATTTAGGCAATGAACCTGAAACTAATATGAGCTATGGAAGGAAAATGTCTCAAAAAGAATGTTTTACAAAGCCTGAAGTCTTAGTTTCAATCGTCATTGTCCTCTATTTTACTAAAATATTCACAGAAAATTCATTTCAAATAGACCCTTTCTCTGATGCTTTGGCAGTAATGTTGGCTATAGAATTTATCGGTTAATGGTATATCATTTTTGTCGAATTTTCGTAAAAAATCTTTAAAGCACAATATATCCGTTATTATGCTAGATACGAAAAAAATGTATACATTAATTATAGGGTGTCTTGAGCTACATCTTAAAAAAAATTCTACAATTACAGGCTGGCCCATAAGTCGTTGGTGATTTAAATTTTCTTTTTTTTTTAATCGAACACGCTTTATGTTATTGCATTTTTGCATTTTCCATCGAAATATAATACATCTTTGTAAGAAAAGAAATTTGGGACGCAGCAAGTGCGTTATGGTAGCGAATTTTCATTAAATGCTTCAAATTTGAATAGCTCAATTTGCTATTAACCTATAAGGTTGACCAAGAAACCAGTTTTTTCGGGAACACTTTAAGTTTACTTGCGGAAATTTTTGTACATTTTCAAACGATAAAGTTTCTTTTATGAAACATGGCACATTGTTTCCACTATATAGGTTATACTGGTAACCAAATTTGATGCCTGCTTGCTTAAAAAACCATATTTGCTATTAAAAACATTTTAATACAAATTCACTACCAAAACGCACTTGCTGCGTCCAGACTTTTTTGAAACGGAATAATACCATGTGTTGTATGTTTCAGGCATGAAACATGAAGGGCAACTCCTTTAACTTTTGAATAAGACTTTATATACCTGAAGACTCCAGTTTTAAATATACATATTCACATTTTTATAATCTCATACTTTCACTCATGTAGGGATTTTTTTCAGTTCTTTATTCAATTGTAATAAACGATCCGAATATGGGGTTATTTAGGGAAATTTCGACGAAATATATCAAATTATTCAAATTATCTTTGGTATCTAAAAAGGTAGTAATTAATTATTTTAATAAGATTATTATTATTAGCATTATTAAATTATGTACTAATAAATATAGTAATGTACTTATATAATATATCTATTGTCTATGTTTACATTTTCATAATATATAGGTAAATAGTGGATAAGTTGTTTTCACAAATGAGAAGTCAAACTTCAAAGTGACAGACTTAAATAATGTTCTTATTTCTGACAGCTCGTGACATGAAAAGATGAGCATTTCCGTTTTTATTTTTCATTACTTCTACTGTAAAACTTCCGTGAAAAGTTGAAAAAAAAACGTTTATATTTTCTTTTTTTTTTCAATTTTAATTACAGATTAGGTATACAATTCGAAAATGTTATGTATCTTATCAGCAAATTCTCGTATAGAAAATATCCAGTCGGTTTTTCCCGGAAACTGTTTTTAGTAGAAAGTCCAATTAAAAGTAAGAATGCCACAGAAATCGCTAAAAATTGAACCAAGTATTACTCCCAATACGGAAGCAGTAGATCAATAAAATCAGTGACCCAGGAACCGAATTCTCAAATATAACAGTTAAATAGTTATTAAAAGCATACCAGATTGAATTACATCTGACAACACCGCAAAATCTGATGTCAAACGGTCCAGTCGAAAGATTTCACCGTACCCTAATAGAACACTATAGATTATTTAGGACTAAATTCAAAGATATGAAACCTTACGATTTAATGCCTTATTGTATTTTACGTATAACTCCTCTATACACTCGCAAACATTAAAACCACCCTTTGACTTAATATTTGGCTGTACTCCAGAATTATTTAATTACGATCCGGAAGTAATTATCACTCAGGTGTATAACAGTAAAAACAAAGAATTAATGAAAATAATTTACGAAGTTATACAAGACAGAATTGAAAATTACAATTACAGGATGCTAAAACAAAAAGCATAAAAATTCATTTACAGGACCGTAATCAATCATTTCTATTTTAGAACACAACAAAGCAATTATCTTTAACCACAAAACTGACGAACAATCAATCACACATTTTTGAATCCTTCGCATTTCAGGTTCATCCTCTTCATGGGAACAAAATCTCAGTTAGAAAACTTAAGAGTAAATGAATGAAACAATATCCAAAACCATATCACTAAATCACGCCTTGTTACCAGGGATGATATTACACTCTACGAAAAAATATTTAGAATTAAAAGAGTCCAAATTAATTACAAAATTATATTTCAAATAGATGTACCCTTAATTGACAAATCAGATTATACATATTACCAACTATACACATTAACTGTTCTTAAAAGTCCTGACGTATTCACAATGATTGTATCCAGAACCAAGTACCTTATCCTAAGTAGCAAACAATATGCATATAGAAACGACCAAGGCAGAAGTTTAAAAGACCAGCTATACTTTTGTGAAGACGGCAACCCAACAGAATTCAACGAAAACAACCGCTGCGAAATCAAACTCATCAAATTTAAAAAACCAATCAATAATTGGAACCAAGAGATTGTCAAAATTAATATAACAACCATTTCAAAATATAGGACTACCCAGTATATAATTGTAGCACCTGAAGAAACCAAACTTAGAATAGGCTGCGAGGAGCAAAAATAAATGAAACAAATAACTGGCACAAAGTTAGTGACTTTAAAACCAGAATGTCAAATAATAATCAATGATAAGACATACAATTCAACACAAATGACGTCAGAAACACAATTCAACCTTTCCGAATTGGATATAAGAACTCAAGAATAACCTGTGCTTCCAAATAAACTACCAGAACTCAAATTAGAAAATGTGCCATTACACGATCTTAACAACATTAAGCAACAACTTCAATCAATAAAAGGTAGAATTCCAGTAGAAATAAATCTTCCAATTTACCACACCAGCATTTGGACAATCTTGCTATATATAATACTAACAGCAGTAATAGCTGCAGCAATACTCCAAATTATAAAAATAAAAACGAGGAAAACCAAGACAGGAACTACAGAAAGCACTCAAACCGGATTCCCTATGAAAACCGGAACGAACCTTAAGCTTCGTTCCTCTATATGATGGAGGAGATACCAGCATCGGGAACAATAGCCTATTATAAGACAAAGTGATACAGTGTAAGATAATAGACAATAAAACCGCAAGGTAGCATTCTCATGGATATACGACGGAGCTGATCCGACAACCGACATCAATAAACAATGGAAAAGCTGCTGCACCTGCATCCAAGAACAATTGAAGCCCCATCCATAATGTTATAAAAGGGCATAGCACGAATACTCGCCGTTCACTTTTCGTCGCAATTTAGCCTGAGTCATTTCATTGCTACGGAATTTTATATCGAATTTATGTTGATATCAGTATTGTATTATTTATACTTCGTATGTATAACTTAGTGTATTTTTGTAATAGTAAAATAAAATGGTTTTAAAAAGTGAATCGTGTTTACCCGAAAGTTACCTCGCATGAAGCCTAATAATACCGTGCCACATTTCATAATAATATGTTGAACCACTCTCAAGATATGTGAAAACATAATTTTAAGAAAAATTATTTAAAGACACTGTAAAACGAAAGCGAGGAGCATTTTACTGCGGCATATTGAGCCCAATTGCTTAATTTTTATGCTAGCTAATGTTCAATTAATTATGGGGCAGCCTATATATATATATATATATATATATATATATATATATATATATATATATATATATATATATATATATATATATATATATATATATATATATCACGCCAATAACCAAAAAATAATAAGGGGCCCCTTTGGATAAAATTTGGTGAGTGTGTTCTTTTTACGAGTGGCTTGGATAAGTTTGTTATCCAGGAAAATCGAACCAGTTTTTCCGCGAAAATTTTGCGTTTTCTTTAGGAAAATCTTTGTATCTCGGGAAAGATCAAAGCCATAGCAAACAAATTTAGTACGCAGGTTCACGTTATAAAAAGTATGCTATGTACCAAAATTTAGATCCCAAAGTTAAAAGAAAAAACATTATAGGGAATTAAAAACAATGTTGGGTGCGAGTGATGACCAGAGAAACGACCCAAAATATTTTGTCTGGATAACAAAATACATTGTACATTACAGACAAGGATTAAGTTTTTTGGCGCAAAAAAACCAAGAAATACCAGAGAAATTATTTTGAAAATTTTATAGTTCTTTTCTCAAAACGTCAAAATCGCGACCCGAAACGTCAAAATGGTCATATTTCGGGCAAATAACCTGAAATGAATCTGGATCACTGAGTGAAGATTGGAACCTGTGATGAGCACTGATGAGCACACTTGGAGAACCCAAAAGGCCTGACGATCGTTTCACTAACCAAGTTAGCGTCATCAGAGGATAAATAATTCAGAATTATTTCATCAGGTCTTTTAAAATGTGTTGTGTTGATTTGGGTTCTCCAAGTGTGCTTATGCATATGGGTTATGTAGAGAAAATGTCGCAAGAAGTGTCTTTTATAAAACCTTAAGTTTCAGCTTCAACGGCCATTGTCCTTCATTTTACTAAAATATTTGCATAAAATTGATTTCAAATAGACCCTTTCTCTAATGCTTTGGTAGTAGTTTTAGTTATAGGGTTTATGGTATAATGATCTATAATTTTAAACGACTTTTAGTAGAAAACATTCGCTAATGAGGAGACCGTGACTTTTGAATTTTGAAAAGATTTCTTTATATGAGAGCGAAGTAGGCCCGCTAGGACCCACAGCTCAATATATCCTTTTTTATATAAGATACGGGAAACAATTGTTTACGTTAATTATATGGTGTCTTGAGCTGAATCCTATAAAACTATTTTGGCAATCATTGGGTCGTTGGTGATATAAATTATTATTTTTTTAAATCGAGCACCGCTTATATTATTGCATTTTTGCATTTTCCGTAGAATTATAATGCATGATTGTAAGAAAAAAAGTTTGATAGCGTTCATCGTATTTCCATTGTTTCCAGCTTTCCACATTTTTGGCACATAACAAAAATTCTGAAACGGCGTTTTTACCAATCGATAGCGGAGTCCCATTAAAAATTTTGTACTTTTCAAACAAATCTGCTACATTTTCTCTACTATATGGTTGATACTGGTAACCAAATATGATGCCTGCTTTCATTGAAAAAATACATATTTGCTATTAAAAACATTTTAATGAAAATTCACTATTATAACAAACTTGCTGCGTCCAGATTTGTAATTAAATAAGACTTGATTCTTTTTTAAACGTACATCTCAGTTACAAGGAAATGAAATAGAAAGGTATAAATAACAATTTCAAGAATATATAGTTTTCTATCTGCCTAAAGGTTTGGAAATTATCCAAATAACTATAACATTTATGGCAAAATTTATGTTATGTTGCAAGTTTATTTATATTTATCGAGTTCCACGAACATTTTATAAATATCTCAGCCAATGTCCACTTAAAAATTTTATAACAAATAAACCAAAGCAGTGCTTCCGTATATAATAAGGTGGAATTTTAATATATAAACTTTTGTTACAGCGATTGTAAAAAGAAGAAAATACAATTATCTAAAATATAAATATTAATTAATTGGAAAGTAAATATAAATTGACGGCATAAGATAAGAAAAGAATATCCTTGTGATTAACAGGTTAAAGGGCAATAAACTAAAAATTTTAAAGTTTAAGGTTTTGTTACTACGACGTACGGTGACTTCCACAGAAAACACAACATGTGGCTATGTTGATTCTCTCAATTTTTCAAGCTTTTGTACGTCAGT